>OMKK01046250.1:0-12723 GCA_900302305.1 Polymixia japonica
AAGGTGGGTCAGAGATTTTTGGGGTTTTCCCACTATTTTACTTGCCATGGACACAGTCCTGTTTAGTTTGTTCTTGCACTTGCAACTTAGGTGACCAAACCAAGCACAAAGATGGAATGTTAAAACACTCTCAATGTGTGCAGTATACACCATTTCTAGGATCTGTGGACTGACACCAAGACCGCTAGTTTGGAGACAAATTAGGCACAATGTACAGGACATCTTGAAGAGGTGGGTGACGACTGCAGATGTAACATTATTAACAGGGCGAGTTTCCCATTTCATTTTCTACAAAGCGAGGTAGCGTATGCCAAGTCTCAAACCAACCTGCCAAGGCTTCCTCCACAGCATCAGTGGCATGTTGTCCAGCGCTGATGAGACACATCAGTCTGTCTACAGTAGGCACAGAGAAGGCCCATGTCCCTACTGCTGCCATGCTCTCTGGAATTTAACATCAAATATAATACCGTAAGACCATATTGTTCACTTTGTAGGTTTCAATGTGGAATTAGGATACAGACGGCCAGTATTCAAACCCAGTATTGTTAATTGTATTCCTGTAAATATAACATTTGTCATTTTCTTGTCCTACTCACTGTCCACTCCTCCTAGAGGTGACTGATACTCATTGAGTGGTGATTATATTACCTCTAGTCTGCCTTTCTTTCTATCTCCGTCTCTCTCGCTCAAACAGTGATTTTACCTGTGTATGCTTGAAATATGTAGTAAGGTTCTGAACATGGCAAGAATGTAGCAAAATAAACTGAAAGCTACAGAAGGTCTGTATTAAGCGATAGAGTGTTTAGTATTACAATAGTGTTACAATAGTATTACAATAGTGTTACAATACAGCTGCACTGTCACTTACTCTCTACTAACGCGAATCACTTGTATGAATAAGCACCGGGGTTATACATTTGAATTATGCATTAAAACAGAGCAGCATAACAATGTAAACTCTTATTCTTCGGACTGACATCTGGTTCGTCATGCATCACGCTACACTTTCATCAATTACATATTTCTCACCGGACGCACAGGTTCCGAGCTTAGTTATTAATGCTAACTTAACGTTTGGTGATGGGTTGCATTAGCAGACAAATAACAGAAATACTATACATCTAAATTTAGCGGATAATGGTATTACAGTAACTAAGAGTTTAGAGGCTTAGGAAGGAGGGAGGAAGGAGCCCACTTCCTTGCTTTGTATGTCCGCGCATGCGTAGTAGCGATTGTATTGGGCTACAGACACACACCTAACCTCTACTGTAAATAAGTCTTTGTTGTTAAGGAATGCATGGAAAATATGATAGGAAAGGTTATTGGGGCGCCCAGAAAGAGTCCTTGGTTAAATAGAGGACGGTTTAAAATCCGATGGTTTTCTTCTTTTAATTTTCAGCCCTTTTAAACTTTGTTAAAAAGTGCTGTGATGATTAAGATTATTATATATTATTGTTGTTATTGTTGTTGTTGTTATTTTATGGCCTGTGTTCCAATTAGTATGCAGCATTATCAATGTTATTTCTTATTTTCTTTATCAAAGCTAATCTAATAAACCAAAAACAAATAGACAGACAATCAATTTCACATTCCTCTGTTCTTAAATGAATTGATCAAATAATGCTTTGCAAAATAATAGACGTATAATTTTTTTTTTCTTTGTTATGTGTGCTTATTTTTAACCGCTGGCAAAGACTTCTCAGACTTGCTGGCTGTGGTAGTGTGCATTTGGCTGCCTTTAGGCTTTGGCAAATACAGAAAACCTGTATTATCTATTAGTTTGCAAAGGACATATGGAGCACATTGGAGCCAATACGACAGCCATTTAAGTTTGTTACGGCCAAACTGGCCTTGTTGATGTCAGCAAAGGTCACCAGGCCACAGTAGCAGCCATTTTCTTCCATCACCTGTGAAGTTATACGCATCTTATTACACATTAAAACAACATACAACTCTTTATTTCTTAATGATCTGATTTGACCAGTGGATTGTGGCCTAAATCTTCTGCATAGTCAGATTGGTGTCGTCATCTGGCCCCGTATGTACAGTATAAAGCTGCTCAGAGGGAAAATTCAGTCTCACCTGCAAGAAAATGTTAAAAATTACACAATTTTCAACCCTCTTAGAAGTAATACTAAGCCGTGTGCATTCATGTTTTAAGCATAGTGAATACTCTCAACTCCAACGTCTTGAGAGGTCCTCTAGCTTAATTATGAGTTGCCAGCAAGCGGTTGCGTTGCCCAAACACAGCCCCCACTCATAAGACATAATTGTACTAAAAGTACTGTGTTACTGATTTAGTGCGAGAACCCATATTATTTAGTACGGTGCAGAAATTTGACTCTTACTGCAGAGACACAGGTTAATAAAACTCCACCCAAGACATTTTGTGGTGAAAGGTAAAAGGCAACAGTGCAGAACTGACGACTTTGGCCCCCATTGCATTCAGCAACACGTTTTTGAGGTGATACATGTATCCTGGTGCTACACAACGAATCAAGTCCAAAAATATCCTATTTTGGGCAGAAAATTATAATTTATAAGCAAATGATTTCCCATGTGACATGATGTGCAACATTTCATGCTGTATATAGTTATGCTATCACTTGTATATTAGATGCTCTGCAGGCCAGACACAGTGTGAGTGGTGGACTGCAATGTTTTGTGTGCTTTAAAGGTGCTATCAGTAATATGTTAAAATCAAATAAAAAGTCCAATTATCACATTGTATTGTACGATATAGTATAAAAGTGATCATCTGAAAGCTTCCCCTCTCTCTCTCTGTTTTGGTTGTGCCTCAGTGGTACTGTTTCCCTCTACTTCCTGGTCTTTGTTTTGCTTTGACGGCCCGTCAAACAGATCCTCCCCTCAGCCTGCACAAGCAGGAACACCATGCTTCTTGTTTTGGTTTGTTAGTGTAATTCACCTCACCAACGCCAGAGTGCCAATCTTACTGATAACACCTTTAAAATCCACAAACAGTGCATCCTCCACATACCTGCATCCGCTGTCTGTCCACAGTGTCGAACAATGAAGACAACCTTCTGCATGTTAACTCCCTGTGAGGCTGCCTCACTCCTTCCAACTGTTAAAGTAGGTGTCAGGAAACACAGATCTCAGGCCAACAAGAAAGAAAGGGCCCCTTTACTATGTAATGTAAACAGCAGAGAAAACAATCCAGTTCTTCTGTGGCAAGTTGCACTTTGATGTATTGCATGCTGCATAACCATTGTGTTTTAGACTAGTGATCCAATTAAGTCTCTCTGTCTTTCTAGTCTGGTCCAGTGTCATGTGCACTCGGACCAATTACTGCCCTCCCTGTTTTTGCTGTTTTACCTGAGCAACATTGACCTCTTCTTGCACCATGTGACTTGGCAGCATGCAGTGAACCCCAAGCCCAGGATCCAACATGTCACATACTGTGAAGAACATCCTCAGAGTGAATTGGGTTTGATATTTTAGTCCCTGTTCCAGCACCTCCAAATATTAATTAGGCAGTTAATCAATGATAGTCTTAAAAATAGGATTTTTAAACATGAAAAAGTTACAGATTATACAGTATCTTTAAGTAGTAACCTCATTAGCCAGTATGTATTTTACTGGCATTTCAATTATTATTAATGATCATATTTCAATTATTTATGCAGCAAGAGCAGCAGTTTCACCTCTGTGAGCCCAGCATTTATTCAGCTCACTGTTATGACTCCTAATGTCTTAACATAATATTAAGTGGACAGGATTAGCTTTGCTTCTTACATTAAATCCTCTGTGTGCATCCAGGTCAAGCAATTACTTCCTCCTCTAACGTCCAGGATTAAACCTTTTCTTACCTGTTGTATTTGTCTTGCTATTAATGATATTTTACTTGTTTTTATTATTTTCGGGGGGCAGATGGTCGGCATTGATTATCATGTAGTGTGAAAGGGTTCAAGACTCCAGACTTCGCCACACCGCTTCAACTCCAGACCAGTCGAGACAGCTACGACTTTTTCAAACCCATTTCATTTTGTCAGGTATATTCTGGGCTGATTCCTGTTGTGTGAATTCCCCGAAATCTGAGAGCGGTCCTGGCAACAACCAATGGGATTTGAGCTCGAGGGGAATAAAATAAAAAGACAGTTCCTGTCTGTGATAACTCAGATAGCTGGATTAGAAGGTTGACAATCAGACACAAAATATTTTCTGTTCTTCGTAGCAGGCTTAAATTTTTGCCTAATCTGTTACCATAGCAAGAAGTCCTTTAGCCTAAACCTACAACATCACAAGCTTAATCAAAGTTAGCTGGCATATGTAGCCTAATCCTACTGCACCGTCTCAAGTGGACGCCATTCCAGGTCCAGGAGCTATTATAATTTAACTATTGAATTATAATTGAGTTATTATAGTTTTCCTTTTTCCTGTGGTCATGTTTGAGACAAGATGCTGCTAACTGGATAGTAGGCCATCTTCATGTGAGACCCTGCATCTGTTCCCAGTCCCATAGTGCACAAGGAAAAAGGACTGGGCTGAGATCTGGAGTGCTTTCATCGGCAACAATTGACAGTTCACACTAGTTCATACTAGTCTTGACAATCATCCTTGACTTGCAAGGCGTGACTGGGAATGGGGTTTCACACAACATGACTCACTATCCGATTCTCAGCTTCTCGCGGGAACACACACACGTAACAGCAAAAAAGGAAGTCGACGTCACCACGACGTCATCAGTAACCAAAACAAACATGAGTCGCCAGCAGCTGTTGCGCGTCGTTGCGTGTCGTTGCGTGTCGTTGCGTGTGCAGCGGTACATCTACAACAGCAGCAGAAAACTAAGTCAAGACGTCGCCTGCAAAGGAAGCTTGAGAGACGGAGGCAACGAGGATTGCATACTCTGCACAGAGAGTTGGAGGCGAGCAAAGCTATGACACACAGCGTTAGGTCTATGTCTAATGGTGTCATGTTTTATAAGTGACAATGAAGCTAACTTTATTAAATGGACCAAAAAGTCTAAATGTAGCAGAGTGATTTATGAATGTAGCGTCTCACACAATGGGCTGATCACACTAGCCAATGTCATTATTCTACATGGGTACTGTCTATTGTTTGTTCAATGCTTGTTAATATGTGTTTTTCGATAAGGATGCAAGGTGAGAAGTGTTTCCTGGCTGTATGGGACTATGTTCCCATTTGTGGCTTGCTGTTTGAATTGTAATGATGGTAGGCCAAGGATAGCCGTGGTGTCATGGGATTTGTGAGGATGACTTCCGAGGAGTTTGATATTTTGCTCGGGAGAGTTGAACCCTTGATTTCCAGACGGGACACCAGAATGCGACTGGCCATCTCTGCAAAAGAGAGACTGTCTTTGACCCTTAGGTTTTTGGCAACAGGTGTGTAGTCAATCATTTTTGTTTTTTCATACAGGGGAAACCTTCACGTCCCTCAGTTTCCAATACAGGATGGGAGTCAGCACAGTCTCAGCAATTATTTATGACTTGTGAAGTCATACATCAGGTCCTAAAGGAAGATTTTCTGCAGATAAAGCCTGATATGTCACACAATTACTGTGTTGAGAATGCATATCAATGTGCCAAAGTCATTGGCAATAACTTGGTTGGACTTCTTGGTCATAGCACAATAGCACATAGTATTGTGTGTGTCTTCTAGACTTAGTACTTTCACCTCCTAGTGATGCATAGTACTTGAACTCACCCTGCGTTTTTCATTTGATTTCCAGACACCAAGAACGGAGACAGAGTGGCGCACCATAGCTGAAGGGTTCCTGCAGAAATGTCAGTTCCCACATTGCGTTGGTGCCCTTGATTGCAAGCAAATATGTATTCAACCACTGGGACACAGTGGTAACACTTTCCACAATCACAAAGGAGGATTTTCGATCCTGATGATGGCTGCTGCAGATGCCAATTACAAGTTCTTGTACGTTAGCGTGGCTACTGAGGGCAGGGCGTCAGATGCTGGTCTCTTCACAGAGTCTGACTTCAGAAGAGCACTTGACCGTGGCCTCTTACACCTTCCGTCTGCGGAGCCCCTGCCCAACACGGACGTTGTGGCCCCGTACATGTTTGTAGGAGATGATGCATATCCGCTGCGCGCCGACCTCATGAAGCCCTACTCATCCAGGCGAATGGACCACGACCAGAAAATATTCAATTACCGCCTCTCCCGGGCACGTAGAGTTGTGGAAAATGCTTTTGGCATTTTGGCAAACAGGTGGAGGGTTTTCCACGCTACAATTCCCCTGCACCCAGATAAAGTGGGGAAGATCACCATGGCTGCTGTCTCTCTTCATAACTTCCTGTGCGAGCGCCGGTCTGAGGCTTACCTACCTGCAGGATTGCCAGACAGGGAGGTCGCTGACCACAGCCTTGCGGAGGGAACCTGGAGGACAGAGGGACTGGGAGCAATGCAGCCTTGCCAGGGATTGCCAGCGAGGAACTCAAATTCCCAAGCGGAGCAGCAGCGCAACACCCTGAAGGAATATTTAATTTCTCCCACAGGTCTGGTGCCATGGCAGGAAGACTACGCTTAAAGGAGGAGGGGTTGTGTACTTTATTAATACCCTTTGAGAAATTCTCTATTCAGCATCATCAATTCTCTTTGAGAATTCCTCCTGCATGCAGGTATGGATTCGGTACCTTGCTCAAGGATACTACGGTATGGCCACACGGGATCAAACCCACCACCTTCCAGTTGGAAAGCATCGCTTCTCTTCTCTGCTGACTTTTATGTTGGCTGTTGACTTTATGTAAATTATTCAAAAATGCAAATAAAGACTAGTTTTACTCTGATCTGGTTCACTTTAAAGCTGCATTGTGCAATATTCTACCACATTGTGCAATATATTTAATGTTAAAATAATATGAAAAGATTGTGTGTTATGCGAAGGTTCAGCCGTGGAATAGTTTGTGTCAATACAATTCCAGGGATGAAATGCATCCTTGTAGGAACATTGTTTTACAGGCAAAAGACAATTCATAATGAAATGAAATAGAGAGAAATAAAGAAAACCCTTTAGTGATATGGGAGGATTAAATCAAAATCATACTTTTTGAGGGTAGACTATAAACAGAGATTTGAAATGATCATTGGATGAGTGACGTTTCTAAGTAAACCAAAAATGTATATAACAGACATGATCCTGAACAATAGCTCATAAGTAACAAAACTTAAATGGCACAAGAAAACGTGACAAAAAACAAACAAAAAAAAACTAAGTTGGACATTCAGCGACATTCAAACGGCCCGACCTAACCTGACAACAGATTCTATCTATCTTCTATCTATTCTATGAATGGCTCAGCAATAGCAGAGCCGTTCATACCTGTAAGCGATTGTAATATTAGTCCGAATCAATTCAATAACGGGGAACATTGAAGTTGATGATTGGAGATAAATGGAGAGTATGCGAGACAGGCTGCACCGCTGCAGACAGCATAGCGAGACTGGGGAAGAGGGGAAACCTTGTTCATATCTTGGACAGCAGGGGGCAGCAGACCTTTGGTAAGATTCTCGTATAATTAGTCTACGTGTCTACCTACAGGGGCCATGCAAGCATACATGTAGGGTAAGTACAATTAGGGCAGTTGGTCTGGGGGTCCAGACGGAACCTCTTTGCCTGACTAGCATCAGACAGTTGATATAACTTATTCTACATAATTCGACTTATTTGATATATTTTTCTTCGTGTTTTGTGTGCTGAAGCTCCAATGAGCAGCTCTGACAACTACAGTATGTGGTTCAGGCCATTCTGGGAGAGGAGAGCTTTGGGAAAGTGGTCTGAATCTGGACAGCTTTGATACCGTGGACGTGAAGGTCCTCAAAAAGAACGAGAAGTACATATCTGAGGCCAAAAAAAGGCTACTTGATTGTTTTCAGTACCTTTTTAAAAGTTTGCAGTGTAATATGTGAAACGTCTTGATAACATAAGCATGTCAAACTGTGTCCACAGATTGAGCCATCGAGGCGCAGACAAGTGTAATATCATTAAAATGGTTTGACTGCCTCCAGCTGCGAGGTCACACTTGTCTGGTGTTTGAACTTTTGGACATCAGCCTGTTTGACTACATGATGCAGTTTTCCGCTCTGCCTTTAAATAATTTGAAAAATGTCAAAGGTCTTGTCAAAATTTGATTAGCTAGTTTCACAGTCATTCTACGTTTTATATTATATAACATAGTCTCTATGAGCCTGCTGTTAACCCGGGACACAGGGGCGCAAATAGCAGAACACTGTAACTGACAGCAGAAAGACGTAATTTCAGCTTGACATAGGCCTGTCGGTTCATGGTAGTAGGCTAATTTAAATATAACATGGCTAGCTAGATGTTTTAACAAAATCAATAATTGTAATAACTCATACATTATAACTGATTTATATAACTATAATAAATGATAGTTACTAACAGCAATTTGTAGTAGTTTTTATTAGCCCAAAATCACACCTCTTAAAATAATCTTAGTGGTTGCAGAGAAGGCCCCGAAGGCCCCAGTGGACCTTCTCTGGTCAAAATCTGTGACACGCGTCTGTCCCAATTTTACTGCGTATCTCTATGAGAAATCAACACTATCTACACTGCTGAGTTACAGTGAGGCTGAGGCAGTATGGAGTTGCCTAAATGTCTACATGTAAACAAGCCTCTGTGATAGCAAAAATGTCAGTAACAGTCTCACAGAACAAAGCATCCGTATGTCAATATCTCCTCTTGCTGGTAAAAAAAAATAAAAAAAAAATACTGGATGCACATTACATAAGAGGTTGAACCAAGAGGCCTCCATCGTTTTGCACTTGGTTTATTGATTGTCTGGTCTAAATTGATTGCAGGTGTGCACCTCCACCAGTGAAGGGAAGCCATTCCCTGCTTCTCTCTCACCAACAGACGTGTTGGACAACCGAGCTGTGCTTCCTTTGCTTGACGTCTGTTCGACTACTCTGGCTTGCACTGTGCACTGGTTCACATGCTTTATGTTTTCCCTGTCTGTTTACAATATCTAATCATGTCTTCTTCAATTCTGTTTTAAATTGTCAGGTTTCTTTTTTTACAACACTGCACTTTGAGTCTTTGAGTTTCTTGAAATGCGCTTCTTAAATTCAATGTATTATTATTATTATTATTATTATTATTATTATTATTATTATTATTATTATCATCATCATCAAAATAATGACCTGCAAGGCGTTGCCTTGGTATCCCTGCTTTGTAATTCAGCAGGTAATGGTCGTCTACTGATGAGAGCTGCTTTTATTGGGATATTTCATTATTTTCTTATATTTTTCCACTTTGCTTAGCGTTAAAATGTAAACACAACTAACATCAATAGCTTATTAATGTGACAGTCCTTTATGTTGCCTCTTTTAGGGCGCTGCGTAGTAACTTAACTCCTGGCTCTAACAGATACTTTATTTCTAGGGATCCTTATGTTTGGCTTGAAGCGTCTGCTGTTCTGAACTCTGTCATCAAACCTGACATCTTTACTGGATGAAACTGTTGACTGTGTCACGCCCTCCACTCCTGCCTCCTAGCGACAGCCAGTCTCTCTATCGCTCCCTCTCCCTGTCAGTGTGTGTGTGTGTCTGTCTGTGTGTGTGTGTGTGTGTGTGGTGGGCGTGGTTCCAGTCTCCGGCTCCATTCAACGTTATTCCTCAGCTACCTCTGTCTACACACCTGCCTCCGATCACCTCCTCGGCCTTGCAGTTTATCAACCTCGGATTTCCAGTAATTCCTCGTCAGACCGTTGTTCAGTACTACCTGTTAGTCTCGTTCTCAGCCGCTCTGTGTTTATTCCTAATCAGAGTTATTCCAGTGATTTCCAGGATTCCTAGATTTAGAGTTTCTGCCAGTCCTGTCTACCCTGCCTGCCTGCCTACCTGCCAGTCCTGTCTACCCTGCCTGTCGGCCTGCCTGCCGTTGCCCGTCTTCCTGTTCCGTCAGGCCTGCCTGTCCTACCTGCCTGCCCTACCTGCCCTGCCCACCATCTAACTACCCCTTGATCCCTTCATTAAAAAACTTCTATTATCTACATCCTGTTGTGTGTCTCTGTGTCATGCGCTTGGCTCGCCTAGTCCCCAGTACCGTAACAGACTGTGGTGCCGGAGGCCCCCTTTGTCTCTGAGGTACATTAGCAGGAGCCACAACATGTTTATATGCTTTTGTTGGCTTCGCCACAACGGGCTCAGTACAGAAAGTATGTTTTTTTCCCACAATTTATTTACAAGGACATACATACATACATTGGTTGTATCAAAACCTAACTAGATCTAGTCTATCAAGGCTAGTTGGGTCTAGACTAGCTAAAGTAGCACAACCAAGCGGCAATACAGTTACCTAGAATGAACTACCATAATGAGATCAATGATGATCATATATGGCTGCTACATTTCTCCACTGGACCATCAGGGGTCCTCAGCTCGTCCTCTAGAGGGCACTATGTTATACCTAGAGCAACAAACCATGTACAGTATGAAACTACACACTCAGGATTCAGTTGATATCAACGTCTTCACGTAGTCTGTCCACCAGATCCTGGCTCAAGGGCCCTGGGTTGGAACTTTGCTGAAAAATACACGGGGAGCATCAATCCAGTGTTTATGTATTCCTTTTCTGTTTCATTGCCTTCCATTATAAGTGTATAAGCCACATGTTCCAAATCCATACGTTTTTGGATGTCTCCTTCAGTATTGTTCCTCATTCACTAATTCACTAACGCACACAAAAACCAATAGAAACATGCATTTTTCAGTACATTTTATTAAAGTGATTTCATTAAAAATGGTTTATATGAAATGGCCTCTCATTCACACATTCACACACACGTTCATACATCGATGGCGGTACACCTGCTCATCAAGAGCAGTTAGGGGTTCAGTGTCTTGCTCAAGGACACTCTGATGTGCTACCAGGCGGAGCCGGGGATCGAACCAGCGACCCTCTGATTACTGAACGATCCGCTCTACCTATAAATTGCACCACACTAACCTAGATTTTCTTTTGTCACTGACAACCAGCTAAACGTGACGTAAGTCACGTCAGCATTGATAACTGTTTAAAGTATTAATCATCTTTATTTTTAGTTTGAAAAAGTTTGACGAATATGTCTAAATGTACAAGTTGTTATCTTTGTAGTCACTGTTGTAATTAGTACTTAGTAATTTGTTTAATGTAGCCTACTTGTTTGTTACTTGAAAACATAAATGTTTTACAATAACCATTTAAACAGGCCAATCTAAAACAACATTATTAAGTAATATTAACAACAGTAAAAAAAAAAAAAGTGTTATAACCATGACCGGTCACTCGCCCATATAAGGTCAACTGGAAATACTTCCGCACGTCCCTTTAAATCGCACGCGGCGGTGACTGTGGGGGCGTGTGCTCCCGCTCGGCTCGCGTAGCTCCTGCACGACTCCCATTGGTCCGCCGACGCGATGTGGGCGGAACACGACGCTGTGACTCAGCGCCTGAGTCACCGCACGACCTGCCAGTCAAACGGAGCGTCTTGCTTCAGACAGACTGACTCGCATGGCCCCGTCTGTCACATTGTATCCGATCCGTTCTGAGATCAATTAAACCTGTTACTTTGAAACAGGACACAACGTTTTAAGGGGCAAATATTTATTTTTTAGATCTTTAACGGCGTTTATTTTTCTTTTTTTAGTTACTTTAGCACCGTGCTGGACGGATCTACCATTGAGGGTAAGTGTCTTCAATTGAATCTGTAACGTTTTTTTGGGGGGTATATTTAACGTGTTAGTTTTGTTGTTGGTGCTCATTGTGTTTTGTAGGTGATGTGTAGCTCTCTTTCTTGTTTCCTCTCGTCTCGTCTCTCTCTCTCTCGCTCTCTCTCTCTCTCTCTCTCTCTCTGACTCTCTCTCTCTGACACTCTGACCCCTCTCTCCTCTCTCTCTCTCTCTCTCTCGCCGTGTCTACGTCTGCGGGCTTCCTCTTGAACCTTTGGAAACACTCAAAACACCTTAAAGAAAGTAACCCCGTGTTAAACATAACCGATTTGCTTGATGTTTAGTATTAGCCAGACGTGTCTCGACCTCAAGCCACTGAATTCGCAAGTGTTCTCGCTGCAGCCTGTGTCTTTATCAGAGCTTTTCTAGAAGAGAACAGCGCAGTGTGAAGCTGTAGGTTGGCCACAGTGTTCCTTCTCTCTTGTCGCCCCGGGGCCTCTTCTGCTGCTGCTGCCTGCATTATATAACCAACTTATCTGAATGATAGACATATCCTTGTTCTGCTGTCTAGTCTAGTAGGAGAGCATTATCTACTTGGATCTGATGTTCATTTTTGATGCACATGTGAGGTGCATGCAGGAGCACACACTTTCTAGGTCCAAGTCCAATGCTATTTATAAACCCTTGGCCAAGGAATGGGTAGTGCGTCAGTCATTCAGTCCGTCTGGCTTGGCCTGGCCTGAATGAATCGGCTGCCGTCAAACAGCCATGGCTGCCGGAGGTTTGTCAATGAGGGATTACACAAGCAAGCGGTCTTCTAATTTAGCAGATAATCCAGATTAAGGTGCTGTGTTTCTCTGTGTTCCCAGGCGGGGGCTCAGACACTGTGGCCCATCAGGCAGGCTGCCCGATCAGCCGCCGTCCAATGTTTACTGTCTGCTCAGCAAGAAGATATGTGACTGTTGTGACCACTGTCACTTTTCAAGAGTCAATTCCAAGTCAAGTTATTACAAGTGGACTCAACTTTTCAAGTAAATTTGTACCCCCCCCCCC
>OMKK01046251.1:0-11374 GCA_900302305.1 Polymixia japonica
GAGGGATCAAGGAGACTGACGATCACAGACAGGGAGGACAAGACAGGGAGATCTTCCGGGGATACAGAGGAGTTCTGTGGGGCGGAGCTCGGCGCCACGGAAGCCCTTAGGAACATCGAGTACCTGCTCTAAAATCCTGAAACTCTTCCTCGCTTTTAACGCTACCAACCCACCAAGAACATTGTATGGAATGGTACGATACGGTATGATACAGTACAGTACAGTACGGTATGGTACCGTATGTCAGTGTGGTACCTTACCTGAGACACTGTCCCCAAGTCTAAGTCTATGAGATCTGCCACGGCCTGCTGCTGTGGCTGTGGCTGTGGCTTCTGCTTTTGTTGCCGTTCAACTTTTGTTTCTCGTTGAGGGGGGTGATGAGGATGATGTTGATGAGGATGATGATCATGAGGAGTGTGCTGAGGCCCATTCTGCAATCACAACCCTTGTGTTAGAGGATGGCCGGGGCGAAAACACAAAAACACACACGCACACACACACACACACACACACAGGCTCAAGCAAGTGTTATTAGTTATTATTAGTTGTTTCTCGTGCACACAGACACACACAGACACATTCAAGGGGGCAATACAATGGTTTGTAGGTGTGCACCAAGAAGCACATTCGGGTACATACACTCAGACACACACACGCACACACACACGCACACACGCACACACACACACACACAAACACACCTGACAAGGTTTTGAGACTGTCAAAGAGTGTTCTTTACAGACACGGAAACCGACTTGAGGGTTTAAAGAGGTTTAAAGCTCATCCCTACCGCTAGTCTAAACTACGCCGCTCTGAGCGGGTTTAAACCCCATTGTGTTTCTGTAAAGCCTGCTCCCCTGTGTCAGGAACCACAGTGTGAGAGACAGACAAGAGAGGCAGACAGATAGGCAGGCAGGCAGGCAGGCACAGAGAGAGGGCCTGGATTAACTAAGATGCTGTAGAGGAAAGCACAGGGAGCGGGTGTATTACGTTGGAGCAAAAGCCGGTTTCCTTGCTCCCAGCCTGCTTTGCGTCTGTCTTTGACCTTCACTGTCTTCCTGTCTGCCCATCGCTCTGTCTATCTCTCACCCTGACCCATCTCTCTCTACTTCTGCCCACCCCTCCCTCTTTTGCCCTGACAAACTACCCCGCCCCCTGTCTGCCCATTATGTGTTCTCCCGGTCTCTTCCCCCATCCCTTTTTTTTTTCATCACCGTGACCGCCACCTATCAATTAGCCGTCTCCAGGGAAACAGTAATTACCTGTGCACATGTGTTCTGCATACAATTAACGTAGCCCCTTTAATTAACGCCACCTTGCTGATACCCTGCTGTCTGACTGATGACATTGGTGCACACACACGCACATACACACACACACACACACACACACAGACACACGCACACACACACAGCAATAAACAGCTGAACTCTTCCCCCACAACCACATGGACACACAACTCTCAACACATGCCTTTGTTTCTCTCTCAGAAACAAAACTTGATCTTTTTTTTTTCAAACACTTGGTCAGTCACTTAGTCAATCTTTCTCTCTTGCTCTCTCTCTCTCACTCACTCACACACACACACACACACGCACATGGGGAGCTATTCTGATTTAACCTTTGTTTAACCCGGCAAGCCAATTAAAGACTGTTTTCTATTGGCAACGATGACCTGGCAACCTATGTCAATCCAGTTACAACAAGCCATCCTGTGTATTTGAGTAGAGCTGATATGCTTGGCGGGCAGGCGGAGATATGTTGACCCCTAAGCGTGGGAGTCAGTGGTGGCAACTACCGCTGTTGATTCAACACATTCTCTTAGTTCTCACAGGGTCAAGCGCTCAGCGGATTGAAACGGCCCCCCCGAGTGTGTGTGTGTGTGTGTACGTGGGCGTGCATGGGCGTATTTGTTTTATTGATTTATCATCGTCTAAGGAGGTGACAGAGTAAACAACAGAAGAGATTGGTTTTAGACAGGAGGTCGCAGGTGCGCGCGTTCTGTCGTGTCATCCGCGGTGTACTGTGTACACACCGCGATCTCATCTATCTCTGCTGCCCACCATAAATCTGCCTGTTAAGACAAAATGAACCCGGCCAGTAATATCATTAACTGCAATACAAGCCGCCTAGTGCAGAATTTACTGAATTTCTAAGATCTATATTCTAAAAAGTGACTATTTGTATAGGGATGTCTTTATTCCTTATGACTGAACGGGGTATGAGGGAGAAATAACTCTAACTATAACTGAACCGGAGAATGCTCCAATCGATGGCACAACAACAGAGAGATATTGGATTTGTTAGCGTTTAGACACATGCCAACGCAAAGGCGATCCAAGTAGCAGTGTGTGCCGTGGGCTGGGAGAGGAGAGAGCAGGAATACTGTGGCGCCTCAACACTGTAAGCTGCTTAGCAAAGCTGTGGATAATATACAGCCAGAGAGCTGGGAGACTGATTCCCAGCCCACCCGACCTGATAGAGTGGGTTTCTGCACTGCTAGCAGTCATGTGGAGGAGTCCAGTTTAGGGATAAGGGACCCACTGCCAGGGAATACACACAGAGATAATGGACTGAAGGAGGACTGGACTACACACAGGCAACAGGAGATGAGGGAATGTACTGTACACACACACACACACGCACACACACAAACACACACACAGTGGGCATCGGCCTGGTTATTATGAGTCTGGAGTTATTAGCAGATTAAATCAGGGAGGAATATAACTACATCTTTATTGGCGGATAAAGAGCAGCTGAGTTATAGTGCTGCCTGACAATGGTCAAGGTCAGCTTTCAATACGACCACTGGGACTGGAGCAAATAATACTACAGGCCTGGAGGCGAGGCCAACATACACACATACACACACACATACATATAGCATATACTGTATATATATATATACTGCATATGAACACACATACCTACTCATACACATCGACATGGGGGAAAAAGTGTTCTTAAGAGATTCACAGTCATGAACCCATGCACATTTATGTTCACATGTATAATTCATATCCATTAAAGGAAGATACGGTGATGACAAAATACGAATTCCAAGCGATCCGAGATAAGATCATGCAGGCTTACGCTACGGTCGCCACCAGCAAACCACACAGCCAGGCATGCTTCATCAAGCCCGCCGATATGACATGCATTTGCAGCAGAGAGCAACCCCAGCTCCCTCGCTCCTCGCTTGCGTGCACACACACGGGCGCGCGCCAAGAAGAAACGAACGCGCACGCCGTCGTCCCCGTTAACCGCGAGGAGCATCAACCACCACAGCAACATCACAAGCAAAAACAGCAGCACGGCAAGATGCACAGAGCACTGGGTCCCAGCAAACCTCTCAGGACAGGAAAACACTTGATACGGAAATTGCAGGATAATTAGAACCTTGCAAGGGTTTAATTTAGGGTTTAGGCACAAGTAAAACAAAATGCTTTTTTTTTTTAACTGTGCAAAAAGAGAGTAAGGCTAGCGATGGCTGAGAGGTTTGTCTGAGAGGGGGAGGCAGGCTGGAGGGCGGGAACACAGGCAAACACACGGTCACTCACTGGGTGTCGCTTTGGGACGTCATAGACCCCCTCCTTCTGCTGACTGGTTGGAACCTACACAATCAGCCAATGAGGTCAGAGGACAGCCAACAGAACCTGTTACCTCAAGATTAATGAAACAATCTCTACATGTCACTGCTACAGCACTGTGAAAACGCAAGATGCCACCGATCTGTGCTATGTGTGTGTGTGCGTGTGTGCGCGCGCGTGTCTGTGTCTGCGTGTGTGCGATCCACACAGGTGGCTGCCTCTGCATGTCAGTGATAATCACAATTAAAATCTGCGGAGTGAGAACTCATCCAGGCTAATCAGTAGTCTATCAGTCTGGGTGTGATCATTTCTCTCTCTCTCCATTTCTCTTTCTGTGACGGTCTGTCTTTAGGCCCCTCCCACTCATTCTCTCCCAGTCTGTGGATCTCTTTCTTCCTCTCTCTCCCTAATAAAGAATGGATAAGAGCGAACCGCTTATCATCCCCACAGACACGTAATAACTCAGATTGTCACACACACAGCGACATGTAATATCTCGGTGTCACGCAGGCTGATAGACCTGGCAGCGAGCGGAATGACAAGAAATGGGCCTCAGTACTGATGGCGACACACTGACGGCGACACACTGACACGCGAATCCCGGACCGGCGCACAGTTGAAGAGTAATGGCGTGTTCGGCGGCGTTTCTGCGGGTTTCAGCTCTCCTCGGCTGGTTGCACTCGAACCCGGAGCATGCGGCAAAACACGGAAACGGGGAAACGGCATTGATTAGAATATCTAGCCGGCGCAGCCTCTCCCACCATTCCTCCTCCTCTCGTTCCCTTGTTTAGTTCTTTCACGTGTTTATTTCCAGAAACAGCCAACTTTATTCATGCATTAGTTCCTCTGTGTCTGGAGGCTGGCTGAGAAGCACGTTTCCTATGTCTGCTGTGTGTGTGTGTGCACGTGCGTGCGTGTGTGCGCGCGGGGGTTGTCTGTGCACGTGCCGGCGCGTGCGTGTTCCTGGTTTTTTTTTTTTTTGTGTGTGTGTGTGTGTTTGTGCGCACGCCAGCACCCAGTCTATTTTCAATCCATTTTATTTAAAGATCAAACGCGCAGCTGGTGATTAATCTTTCTTTCCCTCTGCTTTCTTTCATCTCCTCGGGAAAAGAGGAGGGGTGGGGGGAGAGGAGGGGTCCGCCGCGCACGCAGGCCAAGAATAACCTCCACATCCCCTCTGCACACCCCCCTCCCCTCCCCTCCATCCTGCTGGTGGTCTACCCAGCCCCCCCGCGAGGAGGAATGCACCCAGAGAAAGGCTCGGCTCCCCGGGTCTCTCTAGTCTACTGAGCCGTCTGGTTGCGTGCGCCTTACTGATTCCTACCGTCTTCCTTTTTCCCCCGCTTGCTACACTTTTCTTTTTAATACGAAATAGAGAAGTTGCGAATTTTACGAAACAGGGGCCGGTATATTTATTCCAGTAAAGAGACAGAGGTAGCTAATAGCAACCGGTCTGCAAATGGCAGATGAAGTCTATATAAATGGTTGAGGGGCGTCACTTTCAAGGCTGCTCGTCAGGTCACTTCTGAGGAAGATGAGGAAGAGGGTATCGCTGGTGTTAATGACCGACGGCAGTGAACGTACGTATATATTTGTGACGGTGTCTCTTGGTGTGAAAGAAATATGGACGGTGACATTTGGACCAATCTTATGCAGAATCTTATGCAGTGAGACAGGATGTCAGTGTGGAAAGCTGTTGCTTCGCAAGACGTTGATGTGTGTGTGTGTGTGTGCATCCATCGCACGGATACAAGTCGTCATGTCGGACAGACGTGTAGTTTCTCCGCTAAATGTCACAGACGGCGTCTAATGTCAGAAAACACAAACAAACCTGGCTATCCTATCTATCGTCAATGGCGTCCGTCACTCACACAACTCCACCAATCAGACACAAGCGTAGAGGAAGAGCCTGTGAGTACCTGATAAATGCTTTCTTCTGATTGGTCGCGGATGGGCTCGTGTCCCGCCTCAAACACAATGTACTACAACGTCAGCAGCAGCGGAGGGAGAGGAAAAGGAAGAAAGAAAATGGAAGTAAAAGGAAATCAGAGAAAAGAGTCGGAATCACAGAGGCGATTAGTCAAACAGAGTTGTCAATAGGCTCCCATTAAAAAGCAATCAAAGAAGAGACCCCACAGATACATAGATAAGAATTGGCAGTAAATACATAAAAACTTCCTCCCGGGGCAACAGAGAACGCACCTAAAACATCATTCACCCAATCACACGGACAAACAGGCAGGCAAACAGGTACAGACCCACATACACACGTCTCCTACTTGGCTTCCCCGTGCAGACCTGTGCAGGTCTGAGCTTCCAGACTGTACAAGCTATGGTAAAACCACACTGCCACATTGTAACCGAACAGGGACTGTTTCTCCCCACAGTGCACACAGAGAGGAGCAAGCTGATTGGACAGAATGCAGCGAGAGAGAGAGAGAGAGAGAGAGTTGGAGCGGTTTGATTGGTCAGGAAGTTACCTGGTAGACAGGGTCCTCCAGGTCCTCCTCCAGTATTGTCTGCAGAGAAGCGGCAGCGGGACGGAGAGAAACAGAGAGAGAGAGAGAGAGAGAGTTCAAAAGGAGACGAGAGGAGAAGAGAAGAGAGGAAAGAGGCAGAGAATTAAGCCAGCAGAGTAGAAAGAGTAGGCAGAAAGCCGGCAGGACATAGCAGCTTCCCAGCATTCAGATAACCACTCAGACACCACCAGGCAGAAAGAAAGAGATAGAAACTGTGCTTGTTTTTCACTAGGTTAGCCTTCCAAGACTCCTTTAGAAGATACTGCCGATACTTACTTTGGATAATAACGCTAAGTTAAAAAAGAAAAAACGAGAGACTTAGAGGTTTAGTATGCGTACCTGATAGACAGCCTGTTCACACTGTTTGTCTTTCTGTGCCTTCTTCTCCAGTTCCTCTCTCTGTTTGATCTCGTAGATTAGCTGGAACAGGTCCCGCAGGTCCAGAATCACAGGTTCAGCCTACAAATACACAAATGCACCGGACATTAACACACACACACACACACACACACACACACACACACACAGTCACGGCGGCTGTCTACCAACCTGTGCAATCACTGCGTATTTTGCTGCGTACTCCATCATTGCACCGGTCAAGACAGTGACAAGTGCAGATGCTAACCCTCCGTCTTACCTCGTAGCGCCGAGTTCTGAAGGCAAACCAGTTAGATGACTCGCGTCCCGAAACCACTGTCACAGCACAACGCCGAGCAGTCCTACGGGGACCTGACGGAGTTTCAACTGTGGTTCAGACCTAATCAATTATTGACTGCAGCTGTGCGAGTGCAAACGGAGTTCAGAGACTGAGAGCTTCCCTGCATAAAATTGGTCTATTTTTGAGTCGTCTTCATCCAAGATGTTCTCAGCGGTACATCGCTCATGACAAACCCACTTGGGTAAATGGAGTTTTTAGCCTGCTGAAACCGTCTATGCTCTTGATATCGTTTTTTTTTTCTTGTAAAGCTGCAGTGTTTTTTTACTCGCTTTCAGATTTCGATCCTCCTTACATCCTGACAAGACAGACGAGATATAGCCCGCACTTTCTCTCTGCTGCTCTCTTTGTCTCTCTCTCTCCCATTGTCACTCTCTCTCATTCTAGGTCAACGAGCCAGCTGTTACAAGGAGTCGATTTTAGAGTCAAATCTTTTTCAGGGCTTTTCACAAGGATATGAAGTAGTTAGCCAGTGGGAAAAAGTAGCCAGCTAGGGGGGTCCAGGGGCAGAAAGATTTTGGCTGTAAAAGCCCAAATTTGGTGGTCTCTGGCACATTCTAATACCACTATTCCATCACATACACTGATCTTAATTATTGCATATTTTAATGAGTTTGCCTACCTGATTGTAAACATGTAGAGAATTATTGTAAAGGAGAATTCTTGTGCATTTTAGTCCACACAGTAATATTTAAAACCCACCAACCATTTTGTTATTTATTTATTGACTTCACTGTAAGGTTTATAAAAACATGCCACAATGAAGGTTAACGTATTGTTTTACTAGAAACATAAATGCGCTCTTATTCAACGAAAATAAACAAGGTTATTTTAAGGGGGAACATGTTTTTAATCTCATGTCCTTATCTAGCATATGTATTGGTTTTAAATTAAATTATTTATAAAATAAACCTATGCCAAAAATAACTCTAAAATAACAAAACATGTGAATCACTTGACTCAAATCACGTGAATCTACTGAATCAACTCAACTTCTAGTCATCTTCGTCTTCATTTTCATCTTCACTATGATCCGAGGTGCTTACATCACCCTCTCCCTCAACCTGGACCCTTTTGTCCATGAAGGCGTTTGGATCTGATACAGACAGATAGGCACGTTTCACATTGCTCACATTGTTTTGAAGAGGAGGCTAGTGGTCCTAAATGTACACGCATATCGAATCGCAACTTTTTAATCAAAACAAGTTTATTAGAATCCAAAATTAATATAATAAAGTAGTCAGCTGGTTGACCGGCAGCCGCCGCTTATGGAAAACTCTGCCTTTTAAGAATGAACTAATTGATCTAATCGCAACTTTTTAATCAAAACAAGTTTATTAGAATTCTTTTATTAAGAATAAACTAATTGATCTAAGATGGACCATAGGACCATACAGAGATAACTGGCTGCAATTCACTCAATACTCCCAATTCAAATTAATTTAGACAACTTTACTTGGGCCCAAAATTCATATTGATTGTGGGTTTTCTTAACTGAAATAAAGAGCTTTGACTCTGACTGAATTCAGTCACTGTGATTGTTTGGTGCATGTTTTTGTGATTCAAGTTACATTATGGCAGTATGAGTATGAGTATTAGTATGAGCTGATACATAAAGGTTATCTGGTTGGTGTCAACTTGGGTTTCCGCTCTCTGCTTTGGTAAGTGTAGTATAAGTAGAGCTAGTCTCCCTGGTTAGCACTAGTGAATCATAATTCCATTTAAAACCTGTAACTTGATTCCAAACTGCCCCACCTATTGCACATCCTGGAACCACCCTGGAAGGTCCCATCATCCCTCCATTGCACACCTTCCCAAGATTTCTTCCATTTTTACCTAACCAAGGTTTTTTTCTGGGAGTTTTTTCTGGAGGGTCAAGGTGTTGTTTAATTCTTGGTAATTGTGGGTTTGTGAAGCCCTTTGAGACTGTAACGTGATTAAGGGCTAAATAAATAAACTTGACTTGACAGCCAATTAGTCACAAACTGTGTTCATTTTAAAGTACAGGCATATTCATTGCAATCGCAGAGTGAATTTCATTTCTTAGCGCTATAATCATAGTCACTTTGTAAGCGTAACAAAGATTGTGATGGATTGAGAGACTGTACCTGTCCCTGAGTACCTGTAGCAACCATTTCCTAAGTAGTTAGTGTACTTCCATCTCCCCTGAAACTCCTAAAACACATCTTTCTTGCTTTGAGGCTTCGAAAAATGGCTTTCACAAAAAGATTTAGGAGTGGAAAGCCAATTACTTTCAGAATTTACTCTTAAATTGGCCTGTTAAGAGCAACCCTTAGTCTTAGTCTTCATGAAAACGGACATGCTCTGTTAATTCACATCAAAGTGGTTCTGTTCTAATTATACTCTGCCCTAAGCCCTGTATGTAGATAGAGAGCTCTGACAATCTGTTCTCCCATCCACACCTAATAGTCTGGGTGCCAGTGACGGCCCTTCAAATCGCCACAATTGGAGTCAAATATGATTCTGACCCTTCATGGGGCGCGCACACACACACACACACACACACACACACACACACACACACACACACACACACAGGAGATGCATTTGGTGAACAAGAATTGTGCCAGTCTGTTGGGGAGTAAATGTAAGCTAGTGTGTGTGTGTGTGTGTGTGTGTGTGTGTGTGCATGTGTACGTGTGTGGAGGAGAGCCTGGTGGCGCAACTGGGTTGTGTGTGTGTGTGACTGAGTGTATTTGTCTTGAGTCAGAAGGCCACGGTTCAGGCCCCGGAAGGATGGATGTGCCATTAGAGCTGGTGACACACACTCAAACCCTCATCGACTCACTATGGGAAATCAATAGGGCTACAGAGAGAGCCAGCTGGAGCCAGACTCAACAAGACCAACACACAGACACAACAACAGCAGCAACAATAATAGCAGGTCCAAGAGGGGCACTCAATATCTCCTATATGTCACTGAAAGGACTGAACACACATACACACACACACACACACACACACACACACACACACACACACACAGACACAGACACACACACAGACACACACACACACACACACACACACACACACACACACACAGGCGTTGACACAGAAACGCACACAGAGAAACGCACACACAGAAACGCACACACACACAGGCGTTGACACAGAAGCATACACAGAAGCGCACACACACACACACAAACATAGACACATACCCACAGATGTACAGGCATATAGACACAGAAAAACTGGAGCTCTACAGAAAAAAAACCGTTTGCATGATGAACAACACAAAGGGACCTGGGTGGGTGTTCCAGGGTCCTTATCTAAATGTCAAGAGCTTTGTGTTACTGAGAGAACACATTAGTGAATCATACATTATCCCACACACACAGGTGCATGAACATACACACATACAACACATTGGCACTCACACTTGCACACGCAGACACACACTCGCCCAGACGCACAGACGCAGGCGTACGCAGCCACATAGATCCATTCAGAGACACACACACACACTCACACACACACTAATACTAACCGACTGAGCGGTCTTGATGGCCACAAAGCGGTGGTTCCCTTCCTTCCCGCACACGTAGCCGAAGGCTCGGTGATCCGTGATGTCCTTGGCAATGTAGGAGATCTCGTGGACCGCGTGGTGGTGCTGGAGGACCTGAGGGATGCCAGGGAACAGGGTGTTAAGTAAACAACCCATGCGAAGCCAAGAGAAAAAAACAACAAATAAACAACTCTAGGCAGGAAAAAGTGGTACTTGAACCCAGACCAAGAGGACGACTTTACTGATTTGTTGTAATTCTCCCATGATTTGTTTAATTCTTCAAACAAACACGACTTTCTGTTGCTCTCTAAAGTGCATTGTTTCATAAAGTTTCTAAATTAATGTGATTAGATTAAGGTTTCAGGGTGAATAAAAACAGTTACGGATATGCAGATGCTGATACATGCACACACACACACACGCATGCACGCACGCACACACGCACGCACGCACGCACAGCAAACACACCAATTCCTGTCCGAGAGGCCTATACACACCTCCCAAATACAACCTTCTCCAGTACACACACACACACAACCACACACACGCACGCACGCACACATGCACACACCTTTTTCTCCTGCATTAAAGTGTTAGCTCCCTGCCCTCCCTGCTTTAGCCTGGCTGGGTCGTGCCAAGCTGGCAGTGCCCGTGGCAGATGGCAGTGTTTTTCCCCAGGACAGAGGGGGGATCAGTGACAATCACAGCTCGGCAGGCTGTCCATTTGATCACTTCATCTGTGCCCTCACTCCCAGCACACACACACACACATAAATGTACACACACACTCGCACCAACACACACACACACAAACATGCGCGCACGCACTTAACAGTATGCGTATCCTCCCCCCCCTAATAGGTCGTACTAGACGTCTGCTTTGTTGTAAGAGTCTCCTGCCAGATGCATGCTGGGAGAAGAGCAGCACAGCAACATACAGTTGTTTTCTTTACAATTGGTTACAAGCATTTGTCAATACTGAGTTGACTTTTTCAAAACTCTTCACTCAGTTAGC
>OMKK01046254.1:0-10369 GCA_900302305.1 Polymixia japonica
GTTGTGCTGCCGCAACGGATAAATGCTGTCGCTTCTTATCAACGCTAACTTGATAATAACAAATGTTATTGTATTAGATAACGTTTGTTAAGATCGTGTGTGTGGGAGTTGGGAGTGGATGGGGAGCGGTCAATGTAAATGAGCAGCTATTGTTCACACCCACAATACCTGGCTGCCCCAGAGGTGAAAAGTGGTCTACCTTTGAGAGCGTTTTTCTCCGCTTGTTGATTTAAGGCATAAGAACATTCAAATAAGCATAACTTCCTCAATTCGTTTCGGATTTCAATGTGTGGCACATCGTTGGAAAGCTTTGAATCTGGACTTTCAGAATCAATAAAAAAGTGACAAATGACCTCGGCCGAGTTTGTACTCCAAACACTGTCGCGTGTCACAATTTCTGGCAGACTGTAAACAGTCAAGCGTTGACATAAAATGTAACTAAATTAAACAATTCTTGTAGCACTTTGTCAACTCGCATGAATAATCACAGCTGCGATTGATACGGTTTGTGCAGGACTGGGGTCGGCCTGGAGACCTGTGGAACCTGGATATCCAGTGGCATGTGCCAAGTGTGGAGGAGACATCTTTTGCCTTCTACGTACTGGACCTGATCCTCCAGCCAGAGCTCCAGCGACTGCAGAGGTTTGCCCAGGGGGAGCAGGACATGAGCAGGTGAGGAAGAACAAAGTTAAGTGCGCGGCTATATCCTCAAATAAACAAAGAGTCTGCTTTCTCTGACGTCGCTAACTATCGCCACCGAGCTCCTTAATCAACCGGCGTCATCCCCAACCCTACCCTCCACCCCTACCCCGACCAGGGTTCATATCCCGTCCCCTACCCTGACCAGGGTTCATATCCTGTCCCCTACCCTGACCAGGGTTTATATCCCGTCCCCATCCTTTCTCCCCTTTCACTATGCAGAGGTCTGGCCACCCCACCCCGATAGCTGTGTTTGTTTTTGCAGCTGTCATTTTTTAGTAACTTTGTTCCTTTAACTTTTGTTTGTCTTGTTTGTGAAGTACTTTGAAGAGTCTTTTTGTTGGTAAAATCATTGATTAACTCAAGCTAATTTAATCCCCACATTTGTTGGACATAAATGAGGAAGATAATATGTCAGTACCAGCTGTGCAATACAGACCACGTAATTTCCCTGCAACTGGCTTCTAAACGTCAATTCTGTGGCATGCCCATTGGACCAATGAGGCAAGCGCTTGAGCAGAAGGTGTTCTGTCCGTTGTGTCAATCACTCCCACGTAATTTGTTTCACAGCTCAACGGCTCTGCTCTTTTTGCCCCCCAACCACTCACATGTTAGCAGGGCTAGCCAGCCTGCTGCGCTGGCACTACGCTTCCTCAAACTCAGAAAGTTCCAATTTGTACGTTGGTGGATACCGCCTACACAACCAAAAAAGGCAAGGAGATGAAAGCTGTAAGAAAGTTTACATGGGAGTGATTGACAGAATGGAGCCACACCTTCTGCTCAAGAGCTCGCCCATTGGTTGGATGGCCGCACCACAGAATTGACTTTTAGATGCCAGTTGCAGAGAAATGAAGCCACGGCTGGTAATGACATTCTGACATATTATCTTACTTTAATTTGCTTAACTAACAACAACAAAAAAGGTTAATCAGTGGATGTTACCACGGTTGGCTTTAAGAAAAGTGTTATACAAATACAGTTGCTATTAATTCTGGCTGCATCCAGCCAGCTGTGTGTTGTGTTTGACTATGTAATGCATGTATTGAATAGAATAAAATAAAATAGAGGTTGACTTTTTCTCTTTTGTTTGTTTTTCTCCCAGAGATGACGTCCTGCAGAGCCTGGCCATTGTTCAGCACTGCCTCCTGGGAGCCGGGAGCATGATGCCCCCGCTGAAAGGAGAGCCTATCCCCGAACTGTAAGTAACGTCTTAGATCTTGGAGATTTCAGGCTTCACTTGTGATTGTAACAGTTGTCTCCCAAAGATAAATGCGAAACGGGCATTTTCTGGTTCAAAACTGTTAGCAATAGATTTAAATTCAAAAGCTTAAAACAAATAGTCTGTGTCTACAAATTCAGTTTTGTCTCTGGATAGCTTTATCGATTTCTGATTTCTTGGTTTAGGAGCTAAATATTCATGTTCACAAATTCTGCTTTGTTATAGGAAGAATATATTATATCTATAGAATATAGATATAATATATATATATAGAATATATCCTCGGTATAAAAAAAGTTCAGCTGCCCCTTTATGGTTTAACAAACCCTGCTCTTTCCACCAGTGTCCAAAGTATGGTGAATCTCGATGAGACCAACCTCTTTACAGGAATGGCGTACGGTAAGTAATTTAGCCTCAAAAGTAGCGGCGTGGCGATACTTTTGCTCAGTATTTATATAAACAGGTGTAGGGTGCACTGGACTATATCCTAACATTATAATTCTATCTCCGCCCGCAGATGAATCCAGAGAGAACTACAGAGACGCCATCTGTAGTGTGATGAGACAGCTGCTGAGTAAGTGTCCCTTAATTACACTCAGACTCGGTGTTCCACTCGCAATCTCGCCACTGGTTGTTTCATAGCCACGTCCCCAACCAATTTCCAGTCATACTAATTAACAGACAGCAGACAAGCTAACCACAATCACCAAATACAGTATAGACCTCTGCCCTGGCATCGTATTCATGTTGTCTGTGATCCTTTCTTTCTTTCTTTCTTTCTTTCTTTCTTTCTTTCTTTCTTTCTTTCTTTCTTTCTTTCTTCAGATTACATTCTGGAGCACTCTGAGGACGACACAAAGTCTCTCTTCTCCATTATCAAGGTAGGCCAGAAAGATCCCAGGTTCATTTCCACGAAGTCATGGCACCTAATTAGTAATGAGCGATATCCACGTTGTCAGGCTGTGACGTTACACATCTTTCGCAGATTATCAGTGACCTGTTGCACTTCAAAGGCTCGCACAAGCACGAGTTTGACTCCCGCTGGAAGAGCTTCAACCTTGTGAAGAAATCCATGGAGAACCGAGTGAGAAATCAAACATTTGATTAAACCGTTATTTATTCAGGGGAGGGTTTCAGTGTGCACATGTTGTCTTTTTTTAGAGCATGCATCATATGCATATGAACATACTTGGAGTACAGCTATTGGTGTAATTTGACAGGCAAGTCAAAGTTTAATTAATCCCCTTTTTTTTTTACTAATATATTTGCAGCTTCATGGCAGAAAGCAGCACATCAGGGCCCTGCTCATAGACAGAGTCATGCTCCAGCACGAGGTAAATAAACTGTTCTTAATTGGAGCATTCTGTGATTGGGATAACTTTGCTCTTTTCCCCGACTTAAACTTTGAATTTCCTTGTGGCTTATCAGCTGCGTAAATTGACAGTGGAGGGATGTCAATACAGGAGCATTCATCAGGAGCTCATGAGAGATCTTTTGAGGCTTTCCACAAGCACCTACAGCCAGGTGAGTTAACCAATGTACACCACATCAATTAGCAATAGATTACTAGCTTCCTGGTTTTCAGACAATAATCAGAGCTAATCGTGCACATGGACTGAATTTTGACCAGTGTTGCCAAGACACTGTTAAGAACCATAACCTTGATCAAGACCTCTTATATTGTTTATCAGGTACGCAGCCGAGCTCAAAATGTTTTATTCGCTGCTCTGGGGACCTACAACTTCTGCTGCAGAGATCTGATCCCCCATGTGCTAGAGTTTCTCAACCCAGGCCGCAAAAACGTCACACAGCAACAATTCAAAGTATGAAAGCCCTGTCTAACATTGTGCTTGCCTTGCTCTCTTCAATTAAAAACACAAAAAAAAAAATCATAACACCGTGTCCTGGTTCTATTTCAGATACAGACTTTTGAAGACGTGCACGTATTTACCCCTGTCTTTTCTCTATTTTATCCTTCTGCCCCTCCAGGGTGCCTTGTACTGTCTCTTGGGGAATCACAGTGGAGTGTGCCTGGCCAACTTGCACGACTGGGATTGCATTGCACTAACATGGCCAGCTGTTGTACGCTCCGGCCTCAGCTCGGCGATGTCCCTGGAGAAGCCCTCGATCGTACGCCTCTTTGACGACCTTGCGGACAAAATCCACCGCCAGTATGAGACCATTGGCATCGACTTTTCCGTAAGAGCGACAACACGCTGAATATGTTCACAGAGGGATCACAGAATTAAAGAGCACCTTGAAATCTGCCCATCTAGAACAGTAGGAACGCCTTGAGAATGGACACTGGCTTTGAGCGACTGAATAGCTACATCAAGGATCATGATAGAATACTTGCCATTTCTGTTGAAAAATATGCATAATCCCCAGGCAATCCCAAAGCTATTATAACCAAATAAAATGGTAACCTGGACGATGAGTAGGCAAAAATATGCAAAGCGGGTTGAAGGGCTAACATTCAAACATCAGAGCAAAACTATTTTATCATCAAAGCCTGCTGTCTTCATGAGACATGACCACTAATTTTGGAATTTTAAAGTCAACTTGAAAATCTGTTTTCTTTAACTCTCTATTTTCTTTATCTGTACGTAAACGTAGGCTGAAACGAAACACTCAGTCCTCAGTGGTGCGCTAATTTCTCATGGTATACAAACAAATATAATTGGTATAAGTGACAGGAAACTGCTTTGTGAAATAACCAAGAGGTGGAAAAAAAAGCAGGAACTCCTGTGGTGCTGCTGCCGTATGAAATGAGACCCATATGGTGCCCGCCTGCTGCAGGCTAACATCTCTTTAGACATTGTTGATAGCCTGACGGTGGACCATTTACTGGCTGCAGATAATTAAGTCTACAAGTTTGAAACGGATAAGGAATACCCCAGAAGGAGAATTTGTTGTTCTTCTACAGCGCTAAAGTGGCTGAGAGATTTTGTCAGGTCAAAGATGGCGGGGGCGACAACGGGACGATAAGGGACACCTAACCAATTACTCTCCCAGTGGGGGTTGTTTGGATTATCAACATCCGCTACCTTGAAATAACAGGCTGATGCTTATCTGAAACATAAAAAGTACTCGGGACAATCGCTCCTTAACACGGTCCGCTATCTAATTTGCTTTGGAAACACATTTTATTGCGCGTATGAAGGGAATGCGTGTAGGGAATTCCGTCAGGTTGTTTCTGATATCCAACGTTTGGATGATTGAGGTTCAGCTGCTATACGTCTTGTCTTGCATTAGGTCCCCGAAGAGTGCCGTGTGGTGGCGAAACAGCTGATGGTTACTGGGAACCCCTTCCCCGAAGAGCCTGTCCCTTCAGAGGAGATCTTGGCGGAGAGCCTCAAGCGGCAGGAGCACAAGAACACTGATTCTGTAGAGTGAGTCCACGGCAACGTCATGGTTCTGTTCCCTCTAGTTTGACGCTTGGACCGTCAAGTGTTGTTTTGTGGAGGCCACTGCAAACGACTAATACGGTTTTACTGTTCTCAGGAAATACAAAAAGCTGGTTGGTGATCTACTGGACTGCCTCAGCAACAGAAACATGTAGGTTCATTTTGTATTTGGCATCTTGCGATCAGTTGTTGGTGGGTTACGTCAATGTCTGTGCGTGAAAACCTACTGCGTTTGATGTTTCAGGCCTTGGAAGTTCGAACACATTTCGATCGGTTTCCTTTCGCTGCTGCTGAGGGACGACCACCAACTCCCCGCCCCCGCTGTTCTATTCTTCGTCAAGAGCCTCAACCACGACTCCCTCTTGGTCCGCAAGGTGAGCTCCTCATGTTTGCCTGTCCACAGCCACTCAGGCTCATGAAATATGATCACGTTTGCGTCAACGTCTATCATCATTCCAACAGAACGCAGATACTGTACATCCCAAGCCGCAGACATTTAGTTTGCACTGTTCCTTTTTCCCCATTAGGTGGCGATATCAGCTGTGGCAGGCATCATGAAGCAACTAAAGAGACCACATAAAAAAGTACCAGTCAGCCCTGATGAGCTCTGTAAGTATTACACTTGTTGTTTTTTTTTTACAAACCAACTTATACAGGAACACAAGATGAAGCAATAATACGGGTTTGTTCGATCTCACCACTGTCCACGTCTCTCTGGAAGGTGGAGTGAAGGAGCCGAGTGGCATGATAGCTGGGGACCGGCCGGACAACCAGTGGCTCCAGTATCAGAGCAGCAGCCTGCCTCGCACGCAGCAGGACTGGGAGCGCTGCGTGTTCGTGGAGAAGACCCACTGGGGATATTACAGCTGGCCGAGGTGCTCGGATAATTCCTTTCCCCGCCTCGTTTAACTGGGCTTTCTTGTGTGTGTTTCTCACCTTGGTTCATCTCGCTGTTTCTCTAAGCGTCTAGCTGACAGATGTATCTATTATTTGTCGTTTTCCAGAAAGCTGATGATGTATGCACCATCTGAGGAGCAGCCCAAACAGAACCTGACCAGGGAGGAGATGACTGAGGTCTGTCAAACATGTGTATATACATTCGCACATACAAGCTCCCTGAATAACGGTAACACAGCAGCAGGTTATACTAAGCGATACTGAGCATCCGGTGCTATATGTTTTTCATACCTTTCCCTAACAGCGAGAGCAGATCATCTATGACCACTTCTCGGACCCAGTGTTCATCAACCAGCTCATCGAGTTTCTCTCTCTGGAGGATCGTAAGGGCAAGGACAAGTTCAGCCCCCGCAGATTCTGCCTATTCAAGGTGAGATTGCCTAAAGGCCTTTATGGCCTCGAAAAGTTTGGAACGGAGGGAACTGCGCTAAAAAAAATCAATAAATAAAACATATATGTAAGGATGACCGCGCAACCCCTTTTTCCTGTCTTCCCTCCGCAATCATTTTCCAGGGACTGTTCCGGAACTTTAACGATGCCTTCCTGCCTCTGCTGCGGCCGCACATGGAGCGCCTGGTGGCCGACTCCCACGAGAGCAAGCAGCGCTGCGTTGCAGAGATAATCTCTGGCCTGATAAGGGGCTGCAAGCATTGGAGCTACACCAAGGTACGGATTTGACCGGGGCTTAAACGCGCTAAGGTGACCAGGCAGTGTTGTTTTTCCTGGGACAGCCCCTGCCCTCGCCGGCGCTGTACTTGGGGAAAACACCCTTGAAAAAAAAAACGCCACCTGATTTTAAATGAAAACGTCTGTGGATTTCCTTCTTCCCTGGGGACAAGCGGATCATCTCACCAGATACACACACACACACACACACACACACACACACACATACACACACACACACACACACTTCAAGTACTTGGGACAATCAAGCGTCTGATCTTTGACACAGCTGTGCTCTCTTCTCAGGTTGAGAGTCTTTGGGAGCTGTTGTGTCCACTGCTTCGTACTGCCCTGTCCAACATCACCATAGAGACCTACGGAGACTGGGGCACCTGCATTGCCACTGCCTGTGTAAGCTTTCCTCAGTTTACATCCATCACTGTACATCCCGAGCTGTGTCTTAATCCTTCCATCAGGCAAACCCTGTAGACTCACGTCTTCCATATTGATCTGTTGTTTGTGGCTTCTGCAGGAGAGCAGAGACCCCCGCAAGCTGCACTGGCTGTTTGAGATGCTGATGGAGTCGCCGGTCAACGGGGAGGGGGGCTCCTTCGTGGACGCCTGGTGAGTAGAACGGGGTTCGGCCTCAAACTAGACGTCAACGCAACCAACGGGCTGTGCCTTGACTGTGCCTTTCCCTGCCTCCTCCAGCCGCCTGTACGTGCTGCAGGGAGGCCTCGCTCAGCAGGAGTGGCGTGTCCCGGAGCTCCTCCACAGGCTGCTACAGTACCTGGAGCCCAAACTGACGCAGGTGTACAAGAACGTACGGGAACGCATCGGCAGGTGAGGCCCCTCTACACTCCTAATGCTGTGTGGTTTTATCATTTGTTTTTTTTAAAAACACACATTTCTTATCCGCGCTGTTCTTCCATTCCTTCCCGTTTCCTCACCCTCAACGTCTCTCCGGCTCTGCCTGGCACCAGCGTGCTCACGTACATCTTCATGATCGACGTCAGCCTGCCGTCCATCCAGCCCACCACCTCGCCACGGATCTCCGACTTCACCGGGCGGATCCTGCTGCGGCTGAAGCCGCTGACGGAGCGGGACGAGGAGATCCAGAACCACGTGGTGGAGGAGAACGAGGTGGGGGAGCAGGACGAGAGGACCCAGGCCATCAAACTGCTCAAAACAGGTGGGACGGCGGCGCGTCTCAACACCCAGAAAGACGAACGCTGGCGTAACCAGTGGCAACTGTTGTTTTTGTTTTGTTACGATGGCTCGTAAACATGCAAATTCTTCTCTCTGTCCACAGTGCTAAAGTGGCTGATTTCTAGCGCCGGGCGCTCCTTCTCCACTGCTGTCTCAGAGCAGCTGCAGTTGCTTCCCTTGCTCTTTAAGGTGAGGTTCTCTTGTCACGGTAGATGAATTCCTAGTCCTGGATGCTAGCTGCTTCACTGTCAATCCTAACATCTAGCGTGTCTTCCATGAGTCCAGACGTGTGCGATTTGTTCACCAGTAAACCCTTCCCGTCTTTCTTTCTTTCTTGCCTACTCACTTCTTACCTGTCTGTCTGTCTGTCTGTCCCGTGCTCCAGATTGCTCCAGTGGAGAATGATGACAGTTATGATGAGCTGAAGAGGGATGCTAAGACCTGCCTGTCTCTGATGTCCCAGGGGCTCCTCTACCCAGAGCAGATCCCCATGGTCCTCAGTGCCCTGCAGGAGGTGAGTCACCCGCCCGCTGTGGCTGTCATTCCGCCTTTTGTCTGTCTCTGACGTGACTGGCTGACTTTTACAGGCTCTCACACCTCACAGCCTGCATGTTAACAAGCTGAAAAGTGAAAAAAGCCTTAAAGGGGACCCCGCCATTAAATATTTCTAATGTTATTCCTATGCCCCGGGACTGTTGGGTCGGTTTCAGTGAACATTCACTGCTGTCTCTCTGAGCCACAAACAAGAGAGAGGAGTCCCATACTCTGTGATGTCATACCAGCGTATAGCTCCTGGGGAAAACAGTGGAAAGGTTGGACATGGTGACTGACAGTATTCGGAGGGACTTCTTGGGGATAAGGGTAGATTTTCTGGCACACAACTGCTAGCATTGTTATAGAATAAAACTAAAGTTAGTGTAATTGTGGAGGTAAATATTCCCAGAATCCACAGTCGGTCAACAGAGCAGCTCCAGGCTGTGCGTGGATATGACATCACAGATCAGAGGCTTAGTCGGCAGGTTTCTACCTTTTGTGAAATTTGTTTGTATTCACAATTACTGATTGGATTGTTCAAGCGCATACAAATACTTGAATAACAAATGGTCCACTCATCCAGGGCAAGGTCCACGTCTCGTGAAAACAATAGTTGAGTTGCTGAGAGTCACTTGTTGACACTGGATGGGGCTGTGTGTTGCAGATTGCTGGCAGCAGCTCCTGGCATGCTCGCTACACGGTGCTGACGTACCTCCAGATTATGGTGTTTTACAATCTGTTCACCTTCATGAGTGACCAGGGAGCCGTCAATGATGTCCGCGCACTGGTCATAAGACTTCTGGAGGACGAACAGCTAGAGGTAAACAATGCACCCATTCACATCTTAAAACACACACACACGCATACATACATACATACATACATGGGGTGAGAGTTTTGATATTATTATAGGTATTAAAATATGTGGATATTAGGCAACAACCTCAAAACATAAGACAGCTGTTCCAGACTGATGGTACGGTTCTCTGCTTTTTAAGTATAATTAAATAAATAATGGAAGATGGATGGGAGATGTGCAAACAGTATGGTAGGCCGATTATATAATCACCAAGCTGTTGGCCAGTCCATCCTTGTTTATGCTAGCAGGCCCTCACACTGTCTTTCAGCTTCACTGTAATGATTCAGCACGCCCCTCCTTCTGGCTCGCCGCTCTCTTCCCCCTCCGGTCCTTTCGCTGTTGCTACGGAAACCACAGGCTGCAGTAATCTGTTGCTATGGAGATAACGTTGAGATTCAAGGAGGATGAGAGGGCGAGGGATGGAGAGGGGAGAAAGGAGAAGTGGGGGATGGATGCAGGTAGCTGCCTGTCTCCAACCAGAGTGAGGCTGGCGTACTGTACTTCTCAGTTCTATGGCTGCGTTCACATTTAAGAACGGTTTAAGAATTTCACCTGACGGGGAGACAGGATTAATGCTGCCATGCGAAAGTCTAGCTAAGTGAGTCTAGGTGCCACTACCGGAGAAACGAATACAAATAACCTCTATTCCTTAAGTGATTCTCTCAATCTCTTCCTAGCAACAAAACACACCTAGCCTAAAGCCTAGTACAGAACCTCCTACCTAAGAGACACTGTGCCTGATGACAGCAACTGGGCAGGAGCTGCCATGTTACATGGGTGTTTTATTATTCCCTCCATAGTCCAACACAAAGAATCCAC
>OMKK01046254.1:14711-25487 GCA_900302305.1 Polymixia japonica
GAATCTAAGCATTAATTGTAGTCTATTCCACGACAGAATAGCTAATATATGACTTTGTATCCTTCCTAGCACTCTACCAAGGCAGCAGCAATTGCGGAGGCGGCAGATACTGTCACCCTCTTGTAACCCTTCCATACAGAAGAATGATGTTAAAACCAATGAGCTTGTGATCCTCATAAATTCTTATTAGTACAATGAATGCCACTGGCATACCATCAGACCTGGTGGATGTACCAAAACAGCAGGCCTTCAATGGCACCCTGGGCCCACATGCCTCGTCAGGCTGGGCTGTGATCCACACTGCTACCCTGACCTCTTGCTCCTTCCTCCTCATCTTCATCTTCTGCCTGGGCTCTTATGGAAACCTGGTGGTGTTCCTCTCATTTTTCGACCCGGCTTTTCGCAAGTTCCGCACCAACTTTGACTTTATGATCCTCAACCTGTCCTTCTGTGACTTGTTCATCTGCTGCGTGACCGCCCCCATGTTTGCACTGGTGCTCTTCCTAGATGCAGGGGGAGGAGACGGCGTGTCCAAGAGCTTCTGCTTTGCCTTCCACTTGACCAGCTCGGGCTTCATCATCATGTCCCTGGAGACGGTGGCTGTCATCGCCTTGCACAGGCTGCGCATGGTGCTGGGGCAGCAGCCCAACCGTACTGCCTCCTTCCCCTGCACGCTGGCCCTTACTGCCCTGCTGTGGACGTCCAGTTTCACCATGGCCGCCCTCCTTACCATGCGCGCGTATCCACGTAAAGACGGCCCCTGCTTGCCCCACTTTGGCCTGGCAGGTGGCCGGGCAAGGGTTGTGCTGTACGTCTACCTGGCGGACTTCGCCTTTTGTGTGGCTGTGGTCTCCGTGTCCTATTTGATGATTGCTCAGACGCTGAGGAAGAACGCGCAGGTGAGGAAGTGTCCCATCATCACTGTAGATGCCACGCGGCCCCCGCCCCCTCTCGTTGCAGCAGGCTTCGAGGGCATGCAGTGTGCAGTCCAGGCTCCCTCGCTGTACCGCAACCAGACTTATAATAAACTGCAGCATGTTCAGACTCACTCCTACGCCAACAGGACCAGCCAGCCCCTGGTGCCAGGGGCCGCTCAAGGAGCCACCTGCTGTCAGCTGGTCTCAACCGTTAATCTGGCCACAGCCAAGGACTCTAAGGCGGTGGTCACCTGTATAGTGATAGTATTCTCTGTGCTGCTTTGCTGCTTGCCCATGGGAGTTTCTATGGCACAGGATGTATTGTCACCGGAAAGCAGCTTTGCACATTACCAGTTTGAACTGTGTGGCTTTGTGCTCATTTTTCTCAAGTCAGGCATCAATCCGTTTGTGTACTCGAGAAACAGCGCAGGCCTCCGCCGTCGTGTCCTGTGCTGCCTTCAGTGGGTGGCGCTGGGGTTCCTCTGCTGCAAGCAAAAGACCCGGCTACACGCCATGGGGAAGGGGAGCCTGGAAGTCAACCGCAATAAATCCTCCCATCACGAGACCAACTCGGCCTACGTGCTGTCACCCAAGCCGCAGAAGAGGCTGGTAGACCAAGCGTGCGGGCCCAGTCACTCCAGGGATTGCGCCGGCAGCCCGCGGGCCACGGGTGGACGCAAGCCTCGCCCCCCAAGTACCTCCACCCCCATCAACACCCGTATTGAGCCATACTACAGTATATATAATAGCAGCCCCTCCGCAGGACCCAGCTCCCCCAACTGCCTGCAGCCTGTCAGCTCTCAGACCTTTGGCTTTGCTAAGTCCTATGTAGCCATGCACTACCACACTCACCAAGAAGCACTGCAGGACTTCGAAAGCACCTCCGTGCACCAGATCCCCATACCCTCAGTCTAGTCAACAAGCTGCAACGCAGGAAGGTTTGGACATCCTGGTCATGGCTTTAAGTCTCATTTGAATCACAAGAATTACTTAATATAAGCCCACTTTCTGTATTTGGAACCAGTATTATCTTTTTTTTTTCTTTTTTTTTCTGCAGTGGAAATGTGTTAAATTCACTTGAGTGGAAAACATTGAATTAAGAGCCACTACTAAAGACTTTACCATGGACAATAAGAAAGGACGGTCTTGTTCAGAGGCAAGAGATTTGTAATGAAAATGTCTGTCCCAAAGTGTTATTTAGTGTTAATCACCTGACTGGAATCTATTTTTACAGACATGGCATTTTCATACTGTACACTTTAAATGGTCTTTCCCTTCATAAAAAAAACTGTATTTGTGAACCTCATACATTTTCTAACTCAATAAATGTTTGGCAAGTGCAGTGGATCTGAGTGTTACTACTATCTTAAGAAATTGACCCTATGATGACTAGTGTCTTTGTGACTTCTTCACAAGAGCTAACCAGTGATTGTTTTATTTTTTGTCAAAGGCCACATGATTTAGACATGTTGTGGGTCTAATGTCCCCTCAGTTTGTAAAACTCATGAAGCTGGTGTCAGGTTTAGGAAAATACTTCTTGGTTAGAAAAACACATTTATCCCAACATCTGACCTCTAAACTGGCCCTTCTATACAATGAGTTGAGATGGTGTGTGTGTGTTTTGTATTATTTGCTTGTTCAACTAAAAGCCTTTAAAATGCAAATCTACTAGAGAGAATTTCAGAATTATGTAATTCCAATATATTCAATGTTCCAAATATTTAAGACTCAAAAGAATATGTTCCAGAGGAGCTCAGATTGACATATTTTTTACTATATTAAAGCTTGAGTGTGGCACTTTTACATATAAATGACTGTCTGTTACATTCAATCCCTTGCCAGACAAGTTCACACAATGCTGATGAAGCCTGTCACCGGCAGGTAAATCTCTCTGTGTTTCACAATATACCAGAGTTTTTAAATCTGGTGTCTGGTGCGACTTCCCCGCGCTGGCGCACCGGTAGTGATGCGTTTTACATCAGCCAGCAATGAACTGAAGGGAGGAGCGGGGAGCAACATGGCAGATTAACCTAAAAAAAAAGAAAGAAAAGCTCACCTGTAGACATAAGCGCAGCGTCAACAGCGTCAACAGACAGTGTTTTTGTAATTACTCTGACTGCCAGAAGGGGTAGACAAAAGTTCCGCACTGCAGGTTTAAAGTTACATTCAAAAGTTGCAGAGCTTTCTGTCTTGGATTAAAAGTCAGTCTGCTAATTTTCAGAGAAAAAATGTGGCCAAGGTTCATAATGCAAATTGTGACTTGACAGTTGCAACAGTTATAAAACAACAGTGTAATCTATCGTGGTGGTTCACATCTGTTTTCTTTAGGGTAAATGTGATGCAAATAAGCAAGAGGAAAATAAACCAAACATACAGCATTGCCACCCTCTGGTGGCCTTTCAGTGATCAGCTGGTCCAACCCAACATGTTGCTTGGCTTGGCTCTGTCGGTGGAGGAGAGGAGAGAAACTGGGCTCCAAAAGCCTCCTTCAACGGAGGAGTTCAAGTGCATTGTCCCCGTGAAGTAAATCACGTGATTATTTCACGTGCCAACCAAACTCCATGCTTCTCAGAAGTGAAATGACAAGGCCATTGATTAACCATTTAATAATGCAATTTTAAAATTATATAAACTGGTGCTGAAATATAAACCATCAAAATTATAATTCTTCCAAGTGAATGACAACTAATATCTTAATGAATATTTACTCTTTTTAGGAGACTTATTGGTATATCTTAATAGTATTAAATTGTATAATAGTATAAAATTGGTATATCACAAATAAATGTCTAACTTTCATGAATTTAATTAACTTGTTTTCTTGCTTATGTGGTAATGTAATGGAACACTGTGGATTTGTGTTATAGTTTTATTCTTTTCAGTCAATTTGTTCTTTTTTCTATGATACAGCAGTGATCATAATCAAACCCAGTGTGCATCCTTATTCATAAAACCACAGGATAACTCTTATAGGGACCACAAAGAATTTACATCCATATATGAAATTTGAATCATTCGCCCTCTGCTATTTCACTGCACAAGCTAGTTCATAAGTTACGCTCACTCATCCTGTATAACATAACAGCACACATTCTCACAACTGCGGAACACATTTTCATGTTGGCATTTTCTCAAATCTACAAGTGCAAAGTGCCAAAGTCAAGCATCTAATCAACTCCAATTACAAACCCACAAACCTACACACACTTAAAATGACAATAAAAACCACCATGAGCGTTGTCGATTCCCCTGATAATGAATCCCCCGATTCATCAGTCCATCGCTTGCCGTTAGGTAACACAAGGTAAAGCATAGACATGAAGAACAGGCAAATACGTCCCCTGCCTTTTGGAGTGAGGTGTCTGTTCTATTTGATTTTTGGTTTCCCAAAGTCTGTCCACTGAATTATTCTGCCCACTGGATTCGGCTGTAATGCAGCATGGCCCGTTGCGCAGATTAGGGCATGGGCTTGGGCTGTCCTCCTGGGTTACATTAAGGCCCGCCTCAGTATTAATCTTTAACTCCCCTCACGCATATTGACCTTTAGCGCAGTGCCATGGGCATTTCTCTTCCTCCGCCACGTAGTCTTTTATTTTTAGACATTCTCTGTCCTCAAGTACACTCCTCTACATCTGTCTTTCACGCGTCCATCTTGCCCTCTCGCTCTGCCACGGCCTTTGTCTGTTTAGCTGGAGATCGATAGAAGTCCGTGTTCATCGGCGGTGTCTATAATCCTGCATATGACCGGGGACTCGACCTGATCCATTAAAAGCAAGAGAACAAGACAAAGAGAACAGGAGGTCAATCCTCTTGGGCGGGTGATAAAGTAAATAGTAAGGCTCATCAGTGAGGTTTGTGTTTGTACGTTAAGTTCAGCGTGAATCTCGTACTCCACCGCCGCGCGTGTGTGGGGTCAGACAGTAACTGGCCAAAAAAAGTTCTCTAGAGGCAACGAAAATAGCAAAAAAGAGAAAAAGTAGTGAAACTTGTGTTACTTTCCAAACATTTATTGAAGTCTGTACTAATGACAAATGGCTCATATGAATGTGGTAGAGGAAGTCACACGGTACCTACTAGAGAAAGTACTATGTCTCCCTCTTATTCTTATCTTATTTCTATGGTAGGTACCACATAACTTCCTCTCTTCCTCTGTGGTTTACTTCATCAACAGGTCGTGCTCATTCATATGGTTTACACTTCCTGAAGAAGACCTAAGTGTCAAAGTGCGTTGCATTCATTCTGTTTGTCAAGCCAATTCTCACTGTGGTAATAAGTCTATTTGTCGTGAGTACGGACTTCAATAAATGTTTGGAAAGTACCACAAGCATCTCTACTTTTTCTCTTTTTTGTCAGTTTGTGTGGACCCGTTTGTCCCAGGTCACTAGTTAACTTACCCCGAGGATGTACTGACAGGTCTGAGGCTCCAGCATGTAGACAGTGACGGCGTGGGGCGACTCAGACTCCTTGCACCTGACGGAGAGAAGAGCAACGAGTTGAGCGACTGCACTGGGAAACCCCGGGATACTTTCTGACTCTTGAATCTGCCGACGGATCGGTCGCTAGAACAGCACTGCTGTGTCCTCTCTTCAGAGGACGTCACAGCGGGGGACTCACTTGAGCTTGACGATGACCTGCCTGGGCTTCCCTGTCAGATCACACACATCCCCATGGCCATAGAAGTGGGACACCAACCTACAGTAGGATACAAATAATCATCATCATATTATTATTATTATTATTATTATTATTATTATTAATAATAATAATAATAATAATAATAATAATAATAGATAACAGTTTTATTTGAAATGTTAATGGAAGAGACATGGCTTACTTGACTTTCTGCACCCCGTCATCCTTGAGCTGGTAGGAGCGGGCAACGTTCTTCTTGGACCATTCCAGATGCTCCTCAGCATTCCAGTTCCCCACCACTACAATGTTCTTGCCTTGCTCTTTATCCTGGGAGCAACGGCACAATTTAATTTGTCAAAAAAGTACAATCTCAATCAATCAACTCAAATTTGGAATTTGATAAATTTCATAGCTGCAAGTGAAGTGGAAGCAGCAGTGGATGTGAGACCATTTGACATCACTCTCTTCTAGCCACTACCGAGGAGAGACCCCTTACCTCGTGGTATTGATGCACGTGCTTCCCATAGCAGAATTCATATTTCCACCAGCCTACCCCCTAAAACACACAGGTCAAGATAGTTACACAGGCTCAAGAGCGTCCTTTGTTTAATCTTAGTTTCCACGGAAAACAGGAGGAATGTCACAGGCCTCTCTGACACCGTTTTCTTAAATACGTTATAACAGTGAGCGGACATTCCTGTTTTCCTCACTAGCAGGAAGTGGGCCTCACCCCGTGCAGACAGTACGAGCCGCTCAGGAACTCCTTGATCAGCTGGTCGTCCGTCAGGCGGGAGATGTGGGTGGTGCCGACGGTGACCTGAGACTGCCCGCCGACCGTCATGGGCTTGTGAGTAGAGGTGAAGGCCTCCTCTCTCACCGGGGACACTTCCTCCTGCAACGCATCAAAACGTATAGATGAGCAGGAGGTCGTCGTTTTTTCCCCCTCTACCGCCGGTCCGTACGTCGGGCGTTCTCACCTCCCTGGCCTCGGGAACGGCGCTGAACAGGGGTTTGAGCTGCTCCTGCTGCTCCCTGTCCATCTGGGCAAGCCGCTGCGGCCGCAGAGGGGAGCCCGACAGAGCCTGGCAGAATATGGCATTCACCGGGGATGACTTGAACCTGGAAGGAAGAGTCGTCAGACGGGTCAGCCCAGTCACTTCGGCAGCGTTTGGGAAGAGTCAGATAAGGATCTCTACTGAGGGAAACGCATTCCACCAGCACTGTGACACGCCAACACCGAAGGGGAAATGATCTCGCTGTCGACATGAATTAAGTGATAAGATTAAGATGTTGTTTTTTTTTTGATCTACCTGTATTTGGGGTGAGCACAGAGCAGTGGGGTCAGCACCACCACCTCGTATTCACAGGTAGTGACCTCAGCGATGGACAGGATCTCATGCTTGGCCTCTGGATGGCAGACGTACAGCACAGAGGTGGCGCGGGGCTGGTTGTGTTTCAGCACGCAAGGAGTCCCGTTGCCCATCTCCAACGGGTAGTAGGGAGTTAGCTGCCCTTCTATATTCTTACTAGGCACCTAGACACCCACAAAATGAGACCAGGAAGCAGAAAAGATGAGAGTTTATCAAGCTATCGTGAAAAAGAGTGCGGAAGCTACCGTGGAAATGAAACTTGCCACTTATGAAACCTGATGCCACAGATGTGGTTTGGCCACTCTTGCCCTATGAAAAGGAAGGCTTGATGCACCATAGTTTGCATACTTGCTACAGGATGGGGCACAGCGAAACTAGGTCTACAAATGACGAGGCTGATTTTATGGTCACAGAGGGTACCGCCAAAAGGATACCTTGTTTGACCGTCTTAAATGTGGGATCAAAGGCTGTCATAAAAATTATATTTGGGGGGAAAAAAAGTATGCATTGTCACAGAACACAGGGAAATTCTTTAACACTGTGTTTAACAGTTCTTTAACACTAGTTTTCCATGCGCAAGGCAACTAAATAGTTAATTGAAATGAGCGTACACGTTTTCCAATCAAACGTGAGCTTGATCTTATGACTATGACAAAGATGGCATTGATAAATACCAACATATGCAGTGAAATGAACGCACAACCACTTTAAGATCAGATTTGATTGTATAATAATTTGGTAAATGAGGGCCAATAGCTCAACTGACAAATTCAGATGGCCACAGGTGCTTCATTATCACACCTACCTCTTTGTCAGTTTCTGGCTTAACATTATCTGCCTCTTCAACTTTTTCTGCAAAAGAAAGGAATTCTTTGCTTTAGCGTGGTAAGGTTAAAATTATTATTATCTAATGCTAACAATAAACCAAATACGCAATGCTCTTAAACACACCTGTCGCTGCTGACTGGCTCCTCTGCGCCATGTTACCAAGGAAGTACTCCTGAACATTGATTTTCTATAGAAATATAAAGAAATACATTGTTAAATGCATGTTATACTACTTGGTAGAAAGAAACTTCACACTAATGCTGTGAAAGTCATTCGGTCCATTCAGCACACTAACCTGGCCAGTCTCCTTCTCTTCATGGTACTGCCTTATATGCTTCCCATGGCATACTTCATATGTCCAGTATGACTCAATCTATAATATCACAACCCAAAAGAATACAATTTCGAGGGGATCAGAATAAAGCCTAAAGACTTAAATTCACCAATTAACATCAGCACTACGACAGAAAAATAATGTTGACTCAATTATTTAGATATGCTCTACTAACCTGAAACCAGTTTCAGTCTAAACTTAACTACATGAGTTAGATAGAAACAGAAGTGAAACTTGAGGATTCTCACCCTATAAGAGCAGCTGCTCTGTTTGAAGAGTGGCTCGAGCAGGTCACCTGGACCAGGCCCAGCGTACTCCTTGTCATCATCCTGAGACAAAGACACCATGAAAGAGTGAGAAAGACAAGACAGACCATGTAGCTACACCAATTAACACAAGAACACTGAACAACAAAGATGTTTAGAAGTGTGGAGACTGCTTTACATTTACGGTACTTAGCCGGCACTCTAATCCAGAGCAACTGACAGTAAGTGGCAAAGTGACAGTAAGTAAGCAAATAGAGGATTCAAGTTAAGTTGCCTTCTAAAGGACACATGGCTCTTACTAGGAATGAACATGACACATTCTCCCTAACCACTGGGATACACTACAACATTGCTTAGTTATCAACTTTTGTTTAAGGCCAATCTCCACAGATTTCACTCCTAAATTCATATTTCTACACTACGCTGAAAATGACTCATCTCAGAGTGTGATATATGACTATCTCCACCACAACACCAAATGCAATGTGACATAGATATATAGCAAGTAAATTGGAGACTGAATGCACTCCCACACCTGCTTCAACTGGTGGGAAGTTGTTAATCCCATTTAGAATGCTAAACAAACAACTGTCTTCTAAGGCATATTTGCCATTATTTGTTGTTGTTGTGGAAGAGGTCAGTGGAGAAGTGCGTTAAGCCCAGGCCTCAAAACTCACCTCATCTCCAGTTGACAAGGCAGGCAGGAGACATTTGTATTTCTCCTTCTCTGCCGTTGTCATGATGACAAAGTCATCTTCGTTGTAAAATGCACCAGAGGTTGGCTGAAACGCACGAACATTGTTGACATTGTTAATAACGGTGTAGAGATAAGATAAAGATAAAGAAGATAAAGAAAAGTTGAATTGTGAACATGCATGCCTAGCTACATAAGCTGAATATGCATCCAGACATATTTATTGTTTAGTTAGCGTTGTTAATGTGCGACTCATGAATAATGTAATTGGAGGACAGGACATACCATCGTGAATTCTGCACCTGGCCAAGTAATTTTGAAAGGGATTTCATCAGTAAAGGACGGATACCCGCCTCTGTTTGCAGAGACAGCGCTGCAAACCTCAAGAAGACCACCAAGAAACACCAACAACAGCCCATCCATCATGTCTCTCCGGCCGGCTGTGGAGGACCTGACGTTACGCCGCTGAAGTTAGTTTCCACATGCAACAAGCCAGCTATTAACCAGCGATTAATTCAGGAAACGTCGTAGCAATGGCTAATCCGAATGATCCTGGTTTGACAGATGTAAAGGGATGAGTGTGAGTGTGACGGATGTCAACAGACCGGAAAATACCGGAAGTGTATAATTTGCTTTGCCACGTCGTTTTCCAGCTGTAACCTGGTGCCACAGATAAAGTAGCGCCCTCTGGCGGGGGGACCAGTTTTGAATTTATCCTTTTTTGTCGTCTTTCCTCATTCCAGTTAAACAAAAACTATTAATCAATTCTGAATAAAAGTCAGAATTAACTAAAAACTAAACTAAAACATTACAAAAGCTGAAACGTTGGAAGCATAAATTGTTTGCAGTGCAATGTATTTAAAAACAATGTTGAAATATCACACACAGCTTCCTGTTTCATGACAGAAGGACTCTAGTATGATTTTCAGAGGGTTGGTTTTAAGGTTCACTAGCATTGGTAACAATAACGAATGCAGGCAATTTCTGCATTCTCAAAAAACAAAAAAACACTGGTACAAGTGATCCCCGCATAAACTGAAATTACAGCAGGTTCTAAAGCAGATTTAAATTCTGAATAATTCCTTGATATTTAACCATTCTATCAATGAGCAATTTGAGTTACTGATAGGCTCTCTCTCTATGACCTTTTATTTTTTTGATACGTCATGATTACATATGTTGGCCCTTGGGGGATGATGGTGGTTAGCTGTTTTTATAGTCAGTCCTACAGGGATCATTACCAAGCTGCTGAACAAATGTGATATACTGAAGTCATTGACAGTTATAATGTTGAGGTTCCTCGTCCTTGTCATCACTGCACTGTAACTACTTGTTTAGTTTAGGTATTATTAGCCTACTATTCGTTTTCTTAATACGCCTAGTGATTAGCAGCCTATGGCACTTGTCTTGTAGTGTACACCATACAGTCTAAGAAATGGCATCATTGTTTATGCACACTTAGAGGCCTTTTGGGGTGTAATAAATCATAGAGAAATTGTCTTCCAGTCTAAAAAAATTTAAAATACATTCTTGAATTTTCCCAGACTTTGGGCATAATTTCAAGAAATGTTCTGTTTTCAGTATGTAAATTGGTGAGGCTTCAAAAGCTTGGCCCTACATGCCTACATTTGTAATACCTACAATTCAGATTGAAATCACCACAATATACCACTGCAGGTTTTCCATGCAGTCCATACAATTTAGGCATTGCTGATGTATTTATTTTAGTGAACAG
>OMKK01046275.1:0-11101 GCA_900302305.1 Polymixia japonica
TTGCAGAGAAATCAATGTCATCTTATAATTGGTCAGACGCACACACACAACAACACACACACACACACACACACACACACACACACACACACAGGGCTTCAGCATTGAGTTCCAGTCTTACACAGGAAATCTACAACGGACATTCTATTCTATCAGTGCAATGTAATCAACTACGTTATCCACACAAAAAAGGTGAGACTTACTGTTTATCATCGTACATAAACTGGTCATAACCAGGGACGGCTGGTTTAAGTAGGCTAAGGGGGCTAAGCGCTCCTTATATCTTGTGGCGGAAAAGACGGTTAAATTACTCTGTCATATTATTTAATGTCAGTACATATGTGGAAACTGATTATTTTGAGTTTTGATGAAATCAAGAGCAATAACACCCTCTAATGTTCGTAAATAAATTACGATTACGATTAAAATTACGATTTTCGTTTCCTTTGGAAATTTTGGATTAACACTGAACTTGTGTCAAGTGTGTGACGTGTGTGATGTATTATACATACTGGCACACCTGTGCAACTTATTTACCATTGGGGCTAAATCTACTCAGCCCATACCGCCCGGAGAAGAATAAAACTAAACGGAAAAGTCTTTTCTCCAAAGCACAATGGCACAGGATACTTCAATGAGATGGCGATGAACTTGTTTGCGTCTCAGAAAGCATGTCCTTGTGAACTCCTGTACCGATGGAGAAGGAGGACCGAAGGAGAGCCTCGGCCTGTCCCATAGCTTAACTGTACCTTGGATGTGATGCTGCAGTGTTTACTGCCAACCGCCACTGATCACAAATATACACAATGCCGCACTTGCACACACCACCTAAAAATAACCACCTAGTCCGTGTCAAATTAAGAGGGAATACGCGAAACTGCATTATCGCGAACTGAACAAATGGACATAGTAAGCTTTCAAAGTGTGGCAAATCATTTCGAAATCGTTTTTTGAGACCCCCCAAAATTTGGATTATGAGGCTCAAGGGAGGATCGAGAGTCCGTTAAGGGCTCCGATATACCTCTTTTTATTTCACACCCTGAAGCCGGCTAGCGTGTATGCTAGTGTAGCGAATGTGTGTGTGTGTGCGCGTGTGTGCGTGTGTTAGTGTGCACAAAATGGACTAAGTACAACAATCCCTAGTAAAGGGAGCAGCGAGTGTCGCCGGAGCAGTGTTAGTAGTCCCCTCGGCCAGGTCCTGGGCAAACATGCAGGCGTATTAAATGCACCCCGCTAGCTTGTAAAGCCAGTCCACTTCAATTCTTGGGACTCCACTGAGATTTCGCTGATGACTTTCAACCCCGACGCTGGGGCCAAAGAATGCGGTGTTTATCGACTGGCAAGACAGTTATAATTGTAAAGAAAAGCTGATAGATTCTAATTTTCCATGACCTTCTATACAAACATAAATGCAAAAACATATGTATTGCACACACATGGACATGTGCTCACGCGTACACACACACATACATGTCGAAACACACAGGCACGCACACACACACACACACACAGACCACCGAGGCAGAGGAAAGGTGGGAGGAGCACATGAAGTCCTATTTTAAAGAGGTCACCAAGTTCGCATTGCTGCTTTTCCTGGGCGAGGATAGCCATCACACTAACACACTTATCCACACATATACAGACACACACACACACACACACTTTACCACTCTTAGAACGTTTGTACCCTATGGAACCAAAAGCTGAGCTTGAGAGTAAAGCGGTTCTTATAGTATATAGTTCCTTAAGAGACCAGCCTTTATGGGATCGCTTGGCTAAACCTTCCTCCTCAAAGCTGGGTTTCAGCTGCGCAGCCTGTTGGTGTAACCATGCAAAAGCAAAGGACAGACAGCAGACGCGCAGGCACGCAGACAGATGATTGAATTGTTAGAGTAAGAGCAGGTCTTCTACCTGAACTGCTAATATTGACTATTGCTATTGACATCAAAAAGTGCTTCTTTAGAAGTGACTGATTATTCTTTATGCACATTTGCAGATGGCCAATCATAGAATCGTGAATTATCTGACACTCATAAACATTCCAGACCCATACTTTACTTACTTAAAGATACCATAAAATCCCCTTTATACATGCTTTATATACTCTGACACAGGCTGTAGGATATATATTTATATGGACACCCATGTGAGTTCCCTCATAAACTCTGGCACAGGCTGCATTAAAGTCTATATAAAAGATATTCATGATCTTTATACAGACGTTTATTCCCTGCCAGAGTGTGTTTCTTTACACAGTATTTTTTCGCTTGTGATTGTTACAGCTGTTACAGATGTTAGAGGCTATCCTTTCCCCTTGTGATTGGTCTGGTCCTACAGCACACGATAAACCACCTCGCTACCAATCGAGCCGTTTCCAAAAAAGCTATCTTAAATCACACGGACGGTTAAATTTGAACCTGAGGAGTGATATCTGGAAACCTTTTACTCAAATTCTCAAATTAATTGTTCAAGCTGGAACGGCTTCCATCAGAATTAATATTGACTCATTTCTATGAGAGGCAAATAATTCAAACTTTGCCTCTCATGTACACAACACCCCTTCTCATGCACAACCTTCATAAAATCTATTTTTTGTCTTGATATGACTGGTTTAATGGTTTACGTTTCCTTACGATTGGCCACCAACAACACATGAGCTCTACTTACAGGTCACATGTATGTTGCTGTTTTGTATTTAGTGGGTTCGCTGGTCAGCTCGCACACTACTGTCTGTCCCACTGTTTCATTACTATCATTCTATCTACGCCTTCATACTTCGTTGTAGAGACTTTGCTCAACCTTTAAAATGTTCAGGTTCTTTTGTAGATGTACGGGTGTCATCAACCTTTTATATTTTTTATAATATTTCAATTGTAATCTTTTTTTTTTTCTCATTGAAATACATTGTCAATGTCAATATTAACACCAGGGTTGATGTGTTTTATCATAGTATAGTAGTCATATCATTTGTAGTTTACAGCTCAAAAAACACGTTTAAGTGTACAGTACACTTCATAGACTTTAACTATATTTCTTTCTTTCATACTGTGTTTTAACCGTTTTAACAGTTCACTCTAGCTTCACTGTTTAAATATATATGGTGTTCACTGACCTTCACAGGCTTCAACACTACTACTGGTATGGGCTGTTGGAAGGTTATTATGGGATGTCCACTGGAACTTGAAACTAGTAACTACTTAGTAACCATCTAGTAAAACCCTAGCAACCACCTAGTGACGCCTAGCAACCACCTGGTAACACCCTAGCAACCGCCTAGTGATGCCTAGCAACCACCTAGTAATGCCCAAGTATTAGGCTAATTATCTAAACAAATATATATAGAAAATTTTAATATTAAGTAAAATCTATGTTCTCATAGGTTTTCATTCCTGCAAAGTAAAACTTCCCTTTTCTACTTTGAGTTATTCATCTAGTATGTATTCACCCAGCCCCAGACAGTAGGACTACACATCCAGGATATGTGATTTTCTTTTTAATCTTGAACCTATTTGTATTTAACCAGATGTGGATGGAACATCCAATATTCTCTCCTTCACCACTAGAGCCAGTTCAGTGCCGCCAACTGGCTCCTCCTCACAACCTTCAATTGAGTTTCTCCACCAAGGTGATGGTGAGGAGTCCTCCTCTAAACTGACACATTGATTGTCTTTAAGACGTAATGTTTAACTTTTAACAGTTTAAAAAAATCGTATTATCAATCATCCTCACAATGATGATCCAACCCATTCCTGTCTGATGAGAGTTACTCTGCATTCCCTGTTATACTGGACGGAAATCCCAGCGTCTGTGGTCGACGTTTCACCTAACAAGGAAGTGACATATTTTATCTACACGGACGTCGCCACAGTAGTTATAACGACTGAAAAACCAATTAAAAGGCAAGTGTTATCTTCAGAAACCGAACCTGTAACAGAAGGAACAGACACAGTAAGTGAACCGAACTCTGGGAATCGTTCAAACACTCAATGACTATGGAAAGTTACAGATTAGAACTTTAACTTAGCGCTACGCACATCCTACGTGCTTTTCTATGAGGCAACACTTCCAGGTTTAGCATGACGTGCGGTAAACAACGAACACTTTATGACTTAAACGGGTTATGGATCCCTGCATTCTACATCTAATGATCTTTTGCACACTACTTTGCTTCTTTCAGCAGAGATTTGGAAATTTTTCAAAGGCCTATTCCAGAGACCCTATCACCCCATTAATATTTCTAAGTTTATTTGAAAACGTTTTATCCCAAAGAGTATGTATAATTACCTTCAACGGTCCCAATAAAATTCAAAATGAGGTAGAGGTTGTTCTAGTTTTGGCTTTTTAGGAATGTTTTGTAATACCTGGTCTGAATTGTAAAGCGATGATTTACTTGTAAGGTTTTCTTGAACATGATGAGATTGTAGGAAGGTCACTGGGGGATATTTAAGGTCAGCAAAGCGCATAAACCAAAACGATTTTGCTGGCTTCCCCGCGGTTCCTGGGTTTTCTGTAATCTTGTGGAATTTTAAGGGCGTGTTCCTCATAAGAGAAGTCTGACAATTTTATAATTTGATGATTAGGTCATAAAATATTATTAAATGTTACAATTGGATTAGTTTACATACATTTTGAGCTAAATGGCATTTTCAGTGGTTTGGAGTTACTACCTTTCTAACATGTTATATCTACACCAAATATAATGGGATCCAGTGAAGGCTATGCTTTTTTTTTGGACTGATTTTTAACTGATTTCTAACTGACGCTCTACAGCTGAGCCGCTACTGTCTCTCCACCTACAGCTGAACCACGGCCCCCCACCAGACTGACATGTTCGCCAAGATCCCGATCAGCCTCTTTAAGAAGACTTGTGGTAGGATGTGGAATGCTTGTGCCTATATAGTACATGTATTTTTTGCTTTTACTCATCAAATTTGAAATGTTAACTTGTCAAAAACACAAATAAAGCGACTCTATCTGATTCTGATTCTACCAAATGTTTGTAGAACCTTTTTTTGTTTTGTTTTGTTTTTTTCCAACTAAGGTTTTTCTGGGAGTTTTTTCTTGTCTGATGGCAGGTTAAGGTCAGGGGGTGTCGTTTAATTCTTTTTGAGACTGCAATGTGATTAAGGACTACATAAATAAACTTGACTGGACTAGTACAGTATTCAGTTTTTCATGTGCAAAATGGACATCGAGAGACATACACACTCTCCTTGACAAACGCGTGTGAGAGGGAGTTTTTATGTACGGTGAAGCATGAGCTATGTCCAAGATGTCCTCTCAAACATTTGTTAAACGAGATGCATCCGCTATCCAGTATTTATTTATCTATTTGTATTTGGCTATAATGATGTAAAATGTCCTGAGACCAAATCCCCGTCCATGTTGGAACCCCGAGTGAAGCCAAGGCTTGCTACACTGTGGTTTCATTGCACATACCTCTGGACTACACCATAAAACTCTGTGGGTGCAATAAAATTGATTCAATGATTAATTACGGAGCTGTTTGCAGATTGGCCTGAGAACACCGGGTTCTTTTTATTGGATCATTCATTGGATTATTACTGTTTTCATTAAGGGCCAAACATGCTGGATTTGTACATTTGTGGACACAATCGCTCATACTCAGAAAATAAGAAACAGGGTGTTTGTTGTTTCGCTACTTGGAAACAATATGGTCAGAAAATCTGTAACAACAAAGAGAAATGTTTGTGTGGTGGGTGTATGCGCATGCCTCCCTGTCACCATGCTAGCCGTGTTATGCTAGTCGTGTTATGCTAGCCGTGTTATGTTGTGTCTGACAGAGTGCTTACATGTTCACTATACTGTAGGTTCCCCTACTGGAAACCCAGCTTCTGGCAGCGCTGGTGCCATGCTCTCCACAGTGAGCTACCCAGAACGTTGTGCCTAGGACCGTTTTCACATGATGTAGATGGATGACTAGGGATGTGAAGACATTCACACCTGTATATTTGTATATGTCATCAATCACAGATTCACACAACTGCCACTGGTTGTCCTTCACTCTGGTTTCGCTGCAGCTTAAAAAATGGTTTCGACTTCAAGTGGACGTTGAAGCATTTGTATTATTATTATATTATCTATTGCGCATCAGAAGTATCTCTCCGAAAAAAGTTTGATGCAGTGCAACATTCATTCACCTTTCCTGACCCTGCCCCTAAAATCAATGGAAAAAGTGGACACGACACTGAATCAGAGATCCCCCCTGTGTGTGTGTGTGTGTGTGTATTTAGCTGCAGTATTACGATTGCAAATATGTGTTCATGTGTTTGTGTGTGCACATTTATGTGTGTGTGTGTGTGTGTGTGTGTGTGTGTGCAGCTGGCTACATAAGTACTTACATACTTTCTCTCTCTCACCAGACGTGCACCATGTCATGAAGTTCAACTGTAGCTGGAATCACGTCCAATGCTTCTCTTTCCCTTTCAACAGATGCGTTTCCATTGAATTTGTGTTAGTTATTAACATATAATTCTTCTTCTTGGCAAAAATGTCAGCCTTGTGCCAGAGAGGGGGCAGAGCGGTTAGGTAGTGAGGAAAACTGCTAGAGTTAGACAGGACCGTGGAGGGATGCCCTACATTCAGCTTGTGTGTGTGTGTGTGTGTATCCACAAAATAGCCTCCTTTGCCACTAACCATGTAGTCTTCAAGGCAGGGTTATTAAACTTTGCTGACAAGTGGACGGGATGGGAGAACATGGTGTAGGTGGGCTGAGCAGGATACTATTGACAAAAGGCTACAGGAAACCGTCTTGTTGTATGTCAATAACAGAGCTATTACTATATGAAATACATGTTCTACGTCTTCTTTCTTTTCCTTTTATTAAGACTACTATAAAAGAAATCAATTCCACATAGAAATCACTTAAGCCCAGTACTTATCAGTCCAGTCGCTCTGGCATTTTCGTTATCAATTTTCTTTCTTTGGCTTTGGGAAAGACATTTTGCTCAACGTTTAGCTCTAGCTAGCTAGCTAGCGGGCTGAAAACAAAACGAAACAAAGACTGACTGAATGACTGAACACTATCCAGCAATGCAGGGTGGGCTAAATCTTTTTGCAGCGAATAGGAGTGCATAATTCAATAAGAAAAATAGCTAATCTTCCCACCAGGGCCAGGGCTACTATTGGTTCAGAAGATTCAGCTATGGCTGTACGGATCCATGTACCCTGACAATAGTTTATCATATCATATCATGTATTGTTATTATTAATTCACCGGCAGCCTCCCGCGGGCCATGAGTTGAATAGGCCTTCTTTAAGGTAATAAGTGACATATGTTTCCAACAACTGCAACTACTGAGGCAGAGAATTGTTTTACTCCTTGTGTGGTCCCAATAGCCAATACTAAACCAATGGTACCCCCCCATCATAGACAATATATCCCCTTATCTTTGCCTCTAAGAGCTGGACACTAAATTGACTTCGTCCAACGCTCTCCTGAAATGCTGAAAGGGAAGAATGCAGAACTGGCCTCGGGTCGGGTTCGAGCCGGGTTTGCGGAGAGATTGAAAGGTCAAGCTTGGGTCTGGGGGTCACGCTAAATCTAACCTAAATCTTTGGAACTCAAAGGACGCTTGGAATGCAATGCTTAATTTCCTTTCCGTTTAAATACATTGACGTGTTCATCGCTCATTCATTCATTCGATTATTTGCAGTCGAGCATTCATTCAGCAACGCAAACGAGCTGTTCATTGAATGTTGTTTTTATAGACTGATCTGATCTACAGACTCAGCAGGTGTCTGGATGTCTGTCCAGGTGCCACTGTAGATGTGTAGGTTCTTTGTACTTGTCTACTTTCTACGGTTCAGAATCAAAGGTCCGTGAGCCTGTTTCGTGTCTCCTCTCACGCGTAGTAGGTGTGGAGATGAACCATGGTGTTGTTGCCAGTGAACAGGAAAAGCAGAGAAACCTGGCCAGGCTTCAGTTGACAGTTTTCTGTAAACAAAACTCTTGCACAACAACTTGTCCCAAAATGAATAAACATCTTTATAAAAACCATGGAATAAGCTCTCCGATCTGAGAGGCATTTTCATTCCCCATCAGATAAAACGGTGACGGAAATGATAGAAATCTTGCCAACCAATCACACATCCTCCTTTAACTAAAAGCACCTCTGTGTGTGTGCGTGTGTGTGTGTCTCTGTAATTGTGTGTGTGTGTGTGTCTGTGTGTGTGCGTGTACAGAGGAGATCACCTTGCCAGTGTAATCCTGGTTTTGATTAGCGGTCCCCAGTAATCCTGAGCAGCATGGGAGGACTGTGGCGGTCTGATCAGACCAGCTGCACCCCAGACACCGCCTTTCATCCTCCGCCGCAGACAATGGGAGACATCCCATATTATCACTATTAACCATCTCAAGTACGATGCTGTGTGTGTGTGTGTGTGTGTGTGGGGGGGGGTATATGTGTGTGTGTGTGTGTGTGTGTGCCACAACTTAAGGTCATGCACCCGCTAGTCGAGATGCTCCAATCCTCCATGGTTCTCAACCGAATCCACATGTGTTGGGGTGGTGTCCCTTCGCCACAGTGTATTCTTAGTCACACACACACATAAATACATGCACACACACACACACACACACACACACGCACATAAAGATGAAACACATGAGCCTGCCTTGGCTGTGGCAGATGGGTTTCGCTCGCATGGCTTCTTTTCGTATCATTGTAATTAAGTGAGGCTGAAGCTATTCTCAGCTGTGTGACTGACCCCCTCATCCAGACCAGGTGGAGAGGACGGCATCTTGACTGTATTATGATGCGTCACCGAGAGGTATTCATAACAGAACGTTCATCAACGTTTACAAAAACTCCACAAAAACTCTGTTCGTCTAGAATATGCTGACAGGTGCTCTTTGGAAACAGGTTCTCTGTGGAAAGATACATCATTAAAATAATTGAATTGAGGTTAACTAGCTGGATATACTGTGATATAGACGTTTATCCTGTGAGCACAGAGAATTAACGACAAACTATTGTTTTCAGAGTAAATAATTGCAATGTAGGCAAGAAGCAGACCGCTAAGGACGATAAGGAAGTGTGGGAGGAGGTTGGCTCTAACGTAGACCAGCCGGCTGAGGCCTCCGTCCACGCCGCTCCCACACGCAGGGAGGCAGGAGCTCGCCCCAAGAATACCGTTCTTTGTACGGGATTGTTCTTCTCCAACCAGAAGCATGGGAGGTGAGAGTCGGGAGGATGCCGTGCACGCAGACGTACTGGCGGCGGTCGAGGTGGAAATGGCTCCTGGCTGACTTCGGTACCGAGGACCTGACCAAAATTGTGCTGATTACCATCGAAGCAGTGCTACCTGCAATAGTTAAAGCCGTGCAGAAACAACTGCCATCATCCGTAGATATTAGGCGATTCAACAAAAACTTTAATAAGTAAATATAAAGAGGATGAACTTGAGTAGTACAGCCGGAAAGAAAATGCGTGAATCGGCGGCATGGAGGAGGACTGGACTGGCGAAGAGAGAGAGAGGAGCAGCTAGCGGAGAAGGTGTGTGAACATTAAGGAGTATGACTATGCTAGATTTTAATATATATTGCCATCAATAGACCAGGCGACCTCTTCCTGATCGGTTGAGACAATGTGGACTACAAAGCCTTTGGCATTAACGTAGTCTTGTACCGGGCTACAAACGTCCAGGACACACTCAGCAACGGGTATTCAGAAGACCAGCCAGGCCCACTGACGTTTGTGGAATAACAACCAAATTAGACTCCTGACTCCAAATTAGACTTAACTCCTGATTTCGTTGAAATGTGTCAAAAATACAATGTATTATGTATCAGCGAGACTAAAACAGATGACAGAAATGCTAGAACTGACGGAAAATTGTAATGATATGGATTTCCAGATGCTCATCACTTACCGACATAATCTTACAAACTGACGTTCAGGTGGAGTGACAAGTGCAGTGAGCAATGATATCAGTGATAAGTGTGTGCAAAAACCAGTAAATAAAGTGCAACAGCGCTATGTATGTGTATGCTTAGCAATAAGCAGGCACCTACTGAAGTATGAGAAGGATCTGGTACTGCTGGCGGTTTACAGTCCGCTCCAATCTAGATACTCGAGCTAGTTTCCACCACAAGCGCCTGTGTTGCGTTCCAGCTGCGCCGTGGCTGCCAGAACTGATCGCTGCCGTTCTGTCCAATGTTTTAATGTCCACCAGTCTGTGAGCAGCGTGTCCCAGAACCGTCCCAGACACGCCAGATGTCCCAGATTTGGGTCCAGTAAAACAATTACCGCAACAATATTTGAAGCACAAAAACCAAGGAAAACTGAACAAAACAACAAAAAAATTTGGCTGCTCCGTCCTTCTTCTTCTTTTTTGGTTTTTAACGGCAGTTGGCAACCAGTGTATTCGGCGCTTTACCGCCACCTTCTGCTTCGGAGTGTGAAATCCAGGCTGCTTGAAGACGCTCCGCCTCTGAAACGCGTTCTGTGTACATTGAAAACCCGGGTCGGACGGAACGCAACCGCATCGCAGCCGTGACGCAATCAAACTGTGTCTGGTGGAAACGAGGTGTAATGACGGTATGTTTGATGAGCTAACGCAAATAATACTTGATCTTGAAATTGAAAGATGTATCTTCTGATTTGTGGTGACACGAATGAGCATACTCAAGAAAGAGAAGGTGTTCTGTTAGACAGTTATATGTGTGATGAAATGGAGGAGGGTGAAAACACAGTAGAAAGCCTGTGCATGGTGAAGCAACTGGAAACGTTTGACATACCACTGAGGAATTTCTACGTACACGAGTTTGACTGCGTGTTCTCTGATAAGCATTGTATCATTGAAGTGTCGCTGTACAGGAACATTAGAATCTAACTAGGACTACCACAGAGACGACGGCTGATGAACATCACAGGACAGTATTTAGATGAATTATGAATTATCATTGCTATTTACACTGTTTATTAATTGCCTCTAGGAATATCTAGTACAGAATGGATGTGAGTTTATTAGTTGTAATGATGTGATGATAGACAATAGGTTATGCTATTAATGTATGCAGATGACACCTTTGTCTATGACAAGGAAAGGGCTTCAAAAAGCAATTGACCATATGTAT
>OMKK01046276.1:0-11677 GCA_900302305.1 Polymixia japonica
GAAGCTGCTGAGAAATGACTGCTCTTATATACAAACACGCAACAAAAGCAATCTCACCAGCCATCCATCAGAGGCGTCCTTTGTAGGCTAGGGGAGTTTGGCAGAAGGGTCATCGGTCAATGTCTGGTTTACACCTCTCTCTGTTCCAGGGCAGAGTAGGCGGTCTGGAGGGGTCACGGTATCGATCGGGCCAGGGATGGCAGCCCTTGACCCAGGCCTCCATTTAAAACCTATAAAGGAAGCACTGCTCCAATCTAATGTTTTCCACCAAGGTGCCAGAGGAGCCTATGGACACCTGCACTATGTCAATCTGTTTAGATTTTGAGCTGAGTCTGATAGAGCCAGCTGGGCCTCTCTCATTAGAGCCAACCGCTTACAATAACAGTGAAGAAAGCAACATGGAAACACATTAGATTTAGCCTAATTTATGGCATTCGATGACAAGAGTAGGGTTCAGAATCCAACTTGGACATTAGCTAGCTAAATTGATGCAAAGCACTTACGGAGCTCATCCACTGATCTAGTGTCTAGTGCGAAGATGCTTGTCTGCTGTAAATATTATGTTTGAGAAATATTTCAACTTGTCAAAACAAAGCCCCGCAATTGCTTTTAACGTCCTTAATCTTTGGTTGATTGTTCAAAACAGATTCTTGACTCACTCTGCCTTACATCTGTTGAAACAGCTCCCTTCACAGCCCTCTAAAACACTGAGGTTAAAGAGTGCAGCAAAAGGGAAGTTAAATTACATTTTCCTATCTTGATTTTTGTGCGGTAAATTCAGTCTGGTATTTTCTTACTGGAAATATGAAATATATTCTACAAAACAAAAATTATAACTTTTTATATATCAACCTGATTGTGAAACTGTCATGCATTCATTTATAACCACAAATACCTTTCTTCACTATAAAAACAAATCTTTACTATTATAGTGTAGAGACCTCAGAGATGATTCAGTGATGATTTCTAAGCATAGGCAACCTAGGCAGTCGCTTTAAAAATATATATATTTGTATTTTTACTGATTATAAAAATAAAACGAATGCCACACGCATTAAGACTTATTTATTTGTTATGAGTGAGATGATGACAAGAGACGGTGAGGGAGGGCCAGGTGTGGACAGTGTGGTGCACCAGTTGAGTTTGTCTGCATTTGTTGAAATGTTCTGCTGGTCTGACCTTACCTGACCTTACCTGACCTTTCCTGACCTTTCCTGTAGCCTGCTAATGAAAAAACCAAAGCCATCGGGCACGCAGTTTAGGAAGAAGAGGAAAGATGACGAAGAAAGGAGACAAAAGTATAGTAAGTATGTTTTTTAAGGACATTTTTAAAATCTGTCTGTCTCTGGTTTTAGCTATTTGAAATGTACCGCGCTAAGCTAACTACGGTACATTATAGCTAAGATACCTAGCTATGTAGTAGCTCAGCTAACTACATTACATTATAGCTAAGATACCTAGCTGTGTAGTAGCTTAGCTAACTACGGTACATTATAGCTAAGATACCTAGCTGTGTAGTAGCTCAGCTAACTACATTACATTATAGCTAAGATACCTAGCTGTGTAGTAGCTCAGCTAACTACATTACATTATAGCTAAGATACCTAGCTGTGTAGTAGCTTAGCTAACTACGGTACATTATAGCTAAGATACCTAGCTGTGTAGTAGCTTAGCTAACTACATTACATTATAGCTAAGATACCTAGCTGTGTAGTAGCTTAGCTAACTACATTACATTATAGCTAAGATACCTAGCTGTGTAGTAGCTTAGCTAACTACGGTACATTATAGCTAAGATACCTAGCTGTGTAGTAGCTCTATCGGTATCATTAATGCTGTATTATTAATGTAGATGCAGCATCAATGTTGTCGCCCATCCAGTATGATTTTTGGAAAGTAGGATAATTTGAGATTTGAGACATCTATACATTGTGATGAACAGTAAGAATTTTGTTTTGTCAACACAAATGATGAGGAAAGTGTTTTCCATGAAAGGCGGTTGGAGATCTCACCTAGGGCACCAGAATGGCCAGAAACACCATAGCTGAAAGGAATTTATTTCTGTTATTTTTCATTCCGACAAATATTATCAGAGAGACATATCAAGAGACCTGTTAACACATTCATTTGATTTAAGGCTTATTTGATTTTAGGGTCTCAAAAGTATTCTGCTGAGTGATAGTGTGGTCTTAGGGACTTCCTAATCAGAGAGCGTTTTGCAATAGGAAAATGTTTAAGAAAACAAGCAGTTAGAAGGCTAAGTCGACCACCATTTTGGCTCCAAATTGCATGAAAAAATGCCACAAGACATCCTGTGGACCTCAGTTGGTAAATGTATTGTAGCAATCATCAGAAGGTCCAGGGTTTAAATCCACAAAGCAACCATAAAATTAAAACTTTAGAACATTCATTTTTACGCAACTTCACTGAAGAATGTTTGCCATCAGGGGCAACTAGATTTTTAGTTTTTAATCTCTGTTTTATTGTGCGTGAAATGTTCTAGGTAGAAATCATTAAAGTATTACCTTTGAGAAAAGGCTTTACAAGGCTGCATAAATAGTTATCCTAGAGGGGCAAGATGAAGGGCCCATAAAATGACCAAGTGGTTCTTTTTTATTCAGAGCGTGTGTGGTGGGTCCCATGGCTAAATCTAAATTGCATCTAATGACTGGGTTGTTTTCTGACAGAAACTTCCCTCACTGTTTCCATAAACATTAACACCTACCTAACCTTATAATAGAAGTCCTGTGCTCCCTGTGTCCGTGACCATGCCACCTATAAACACAGAACTTTATAGTGTTATGTTGTCAGCCTGTCCACAGTTATCATAGGGGACATGAACTTTTATTCATAGGCAACATAAGCTTTCATTTAAAATGAAATTAGAGTCATGGTAGTCAGTTTTCGTCAAAGCGCACAGTCCTGTGCTCAGGGGGACGTGGTTTAAACACTGCAACAGAAGACGTAGGAACAGAGAAAGAAAGAGAAAACTGAGTATGTGAGCAAGAGAGAGACAAAGAAAGAGAAAGACAGAAGGGATGACGCAAAAAAAGAAAGAGAGCCAGAGGAAGATAGTGAGGGAAGAGAGAAAGACAAAGAGTGAAACTGAAAGCTATACTAGAGCAGCCTTGGGTAAGGTTAGCAGGAAGGCGCGCATCTGGCAGTGTGAATTCTGACTGGCACATAGTTAAACAATGATGCAGTTTGACAAATTTCAAACAGAGCTTATGAAAAGATAACATAAACACAATAGTCACTCTGGGCTCAGCGTCCACCTGTGTGTGTCACCCCAGAGTGTGAGGTAAAGGCTAATGAGCAGAGCCGCTCTGTGCTCTTGGATTAAGGTCTTTGTAAAGTAAATCACTGTCAGATAAAGGCACTGTGTTTACGCGTACCATTAATATTTTGATCAGTATGTTTAAGAGAGTCAGCTCCTTAATGCACACTGTCTTGTGCTTTAATGGGATGCACTGGCATATCTGCTCCTGCCCCCCATTGTGTTAACAGGTCATGAATCTTTTGCCAAATCAAGCACCGTTCTGCTAGACAGTTTTTTGTCCGTGTAAGGCTAGGTGAGATATTCTTGGCAACTGCTCTGTTATTTCATTAATATTGGGAGGTTGTTGGGGACATTAATGTGAGACTCTTTGATTTGCTTCTATAAGTTATACTAAAGTAATAGTTTAAAGTGTCTTTCTGGCTTGGGTGGCCCTGGAACAAAAACACCTTTTTACTCTTTGTTTTTTCATTTCAACCATCATTGCACCATTTAGAGCTCGCTCTTGAAATGTGGTTTGGCAGTTTGGCTGGAGAACTTTTGCCTTCATTCATTCATTCCTGTAGCAAAAACATTACGCTTCACTGGGACTGACCGTACAAGTACTGCACTAAATTAAAGAGCAGTTAACATAATCATATGCACTAAAGTAGAGCAGTAAAGCACATGGTTTCTAAATGTCTTTGGCATCTTCAAAGTTAGGTCAGTTATCTAAAACACCAATTGGTGTCTCTAAGTTTTTACTACAAATATTTACAATGTAATTAAATACAAATGATTATCAATAGTGTGACCACTGCAAACCAGAACATGAATCCCATGTGTCCTCATAGAGACGGCGACTGGTTCCCTTGGCAACGCATCACAATGCTTCAGTTTACAGCCTTACTTTGGGCTACTATACATTCAGGTAGAGCTTCCAAAATTGATCAGTAGGTCTATATTAGATTAATAAATGAATGCAAGTTAAAAACAGGATGAATAGGATGTCAGGAGTAACAGAGTTGCCAGTCATGTACAACATGTGTTTCATACATATCTCTTATGTCCATGTTTAGGAATCTCTTCCATATATCTTGCCACTGGTCATGACTGTACAACGGTGATTATAACTGTCACCTTTAGTTACTGTCTTGAAGGCAATCACAGAATCCCTAACAGTTCCTGTGCCAGCAGTTTCTGATTGTTTTTACTGAAATCCACATAAGTCCAGTCAGGAAACGTCCTCAGTGATTCCAGAGCCATGTGAGGCACATCTGGGAGATTAATATGCCTGTATTGTATCTTAGATGTTACAAACACGCGAGGCCTTCTGCAATTTAAATTCACGTTGAATATCCCCACAGCCTGCAATCAAACACATTGAGAAAGGATTGGACACACTGTGGAAAAATATCCTTACTATGCTTTGTGTTTTCCAATGTGATTACAGTTGTTTATTTAATACTGGTGTTCAATTCATACAAATTATTCTCTATTGGAATACGATAATGTTAATTCAGTCCATGTAGTCTTTAATATCATATGATTTAAATACTTCTTATGTCAGGTATCTCCAGTGTTACATGGACCCATTTAAGCAAAATAGTTGAATTAAATTATTCAAATGAAGTGTTCCTACACTCTGTATTAGTGAACATTCACCCCATCTTCCCTAACCAGAAAAAAGAAAGATGAATCATGTCACACCAATGTACTAATATTGAATATTCAGTCTGACTTGAACGTCAGAACATAATGGAAGAAGTCACAATGATCTAGTATTAAGGGTCTTTTTCTAATGATCAGCTTGTATTCACTCAATCACAACTGAAAGCACATTGTTGTATTATAACACTCGTTGGATGGATGTTGCAAAAGTTAAGAACAACACTGGAAAAGTTAGTCGTAAATTTAGTCAGACATCAGAGATTACAATCTTGGCGCTCTGGTTTTTAACGTTGGAGGAGAATTTTTCATATTCATAAATACTGATGGAACTATCTGAGGTCCTAAGAAAATCATATTTGATATGTGCATTGCATTTTTATCTTAGTTAGTATTTTTAAGAGTCTGCAGTACAGAGATTGATCAAATAGCTCCCTCTGCATCATTTACTAAACCAGAAATGAATCATTTTGCTGTGATTGTGTGCAGTATGACGGATTAGCCTATTATTGTATGACGCGTACTCTACACCACAACATCATATGTCACGGTCATTAATATAAGAGAGAGTAGGAAGACTAAGAGGATTAGAGGTTACTGGAAAAACCTTTTCTCTGAAGTGGAAGAGCTTCTCCACAACCGTTTGAAAATATTGGATAGAAGTACAGAGAGGAAACGCTTGTCTTACTGAAGGTGTGGAAAGAGACTCCCAAACAGTGTCTTATCTTACAGATAGTCCAACAGCAAATACAACAGGTATTGAACAATGGTATATACATAGATTACATCTTAAAACACCTGATGAAAGATACCTGATGTACATGGGTTTTCTCTGGGATAGATTACAGTATGGACTATGTGCAATCTAGGATCCTCTGTAGGACTTTCTGGTACCTAGAAGAACCTACAGTATATATAGTTAGATTCTAGGCCGCTCTCACATGAGGATCCTGTTCTGCAAACATATAGCAAACATATAGTGTGAAAACATCCTAGCACTTGTCTCTGTTTTTTGTCTACATACAAAAACAATCTAACTAAGAATCAAAATACTTTTCTAAAGGAAAGCCTATAATAGACAGGACTCTTGTCTATTTAATTTCGGGATTTCTTGTAGCTAGTTACTGTGTCTTATACTCTTACATGTCCAGTTACATGATAAAACAAACCCCGTTTGCAATGTGAATCTTCTCAAGGCACTGCGGTCAGCTATCCCTACAGGACGCTTTCATATGGAAAGGTAATTTAATATGTATAGGTCCTATAGAATCACAATTTCTTCAAATAGTGAAGAACCCTCAAGGGGGTCAAGTGGTTCTTGTGATGCTTCTATAAAGCATATTATACCTACAAAGAACCACCTTTTTTACGGATATAATATACTAAGCACACTGACCTGATCTAATATTGCCTAAGAAAATAACATTACATTACATTAGCTTTGTGTCAAGATGAGCAAATATGTAAATGGTGAGAATCAGACATCGAAAGTGTAGCAGCTGTAAAGGGTTTAATGTTTCTTTTTTATAAATTCTCTTTGGCATTAACACTATATGTCCGGTTCTTAGGTTTCATCTGTTTTTATTATCTGTATGACTTGAGAAACAGAGTGCTTTTGCATGACTGGAGAGCTGCTTTAAACCATTTAGCTAGTATAACAGTACTTAAGACTATCAGCTACATCTAGCTAAACCTAATAAGTGGTACTGTAATACAAATATGAACATAGCACACACACATACACACAATACATGTCAAGAGGTTCTGTGAAATGAAGGTGTTTTTTAAGGTTGTCCGGTGGTAGAACGTCCATTGTAAAGTATCTGTACAAACAGCTCAATCTGTAGTGTAGAAACAACATATATGGTCTTTGTTGGGATTCAAACTATCAAACTATTTAATGCAAAATATGACAAGTGATTCAAAGACCTTGTGCAATTAAAGTATTTGTGTGAAACCAAATGTTGTGTCTTTTTGTAGTTCTTTGTAGTCCTTTGTAGTCCTTTGTAGTCCTTGTATGTTACCTTGATGTGATGTCGCGTACCTCTTGGCCGGGTCTCTTGTAAAAGAGATTTTTATTCTCAATGAGACTTTTACCTGGTAAAATAAAGGATTAACAAAACATGCAAAAACTGAAGAAGTGTTAGAATGAGAGGAATAGTCTTTTTGCAAAACTAAAACCAAAAGAATCTTACAAAACAACAAAAATGAATGATTGGGGGAAATCCTATCGCTGTGCACCATAAGTATGTCTTGAAGTTGTTTCCAAAGATAGACCGGTGCCTTGTCATGTCTTACTTCTGAAAAGCCCAAGAAAGTGGGATTGACTTTCAAGCTGGATTTTGAAAGGAAAGGGTTTTTGTGCAGTAATTGCTATATAATGAGGGTTTCAGTGACCTCCTGCCACATCTTGGCCATGTTTTTTTATTTACTCGTCTAGTGAAAAGCAACGGCTCAGTTAAACAGATGGAAAAAATATGTCTTTCCAGCTCCTGCAGGAATTTGATTTCTCCCAACAGCTGTCTTGCTTTATACAAGCATGAAGTCAGGGAATCGCCCATCTCAAATCAATCACGCTGGTTGACGTTTCCTGCAAACTGTGTTCACAGAGCTAACTGGAGGGCGGATGACTAAAAAGGGAACATCACATTGGCAGAGGAGCTGACGGAGAGATGTGCTCTTGTTTACGTCCTCTAATGCCTTCTCCCATTAGCTGTATGACTGTGAGCAGTCATGTGGGCCTACAGGAAATCACCTGACACCTAAAGGAGGAAGTCATGATTTTAATTGAACTCCATTTAACCTGAAAATCTGTGTATGCACATGTGAGGTGATAATGGAGGGCTCTACTTGTATGGTCATTTACATTTTCTATTAACACAGAATAGCGCCAATATCATTAAAAGTGGTTAGCAGAGTCATTAAAATTATGAAAATATCAACAATATTATTCGTTTTGTTTTACTTTGTCAATGTCTAGCTGAAATGCCCAGGGGTTCACTTTGGGAAAAAATAAACGATTTCCAAGGAAAATAATTTTCTCCTAGATGGATATGACAGGTAGGCACATTACATGTTAGTCATTATGAATTATAAAATGTAACTCTGAAGTCTGGGGACACATACAAATAGTATTTATTTAAACTGTAGCCTTGGGTGAGTGCCTACTCACTGGCACAGGTTGTTGTGAAGGGTGAAACACTGAGGGCTTTATTCTCTGTCACTTCAAACTCAAAATGTTGCTCTCCAGTTCAATTCATTTCCCCTTAAAGGTGCTGAGAGTTCAGCTTCATAATGAATGGGAGTTAAATAGATCTATTTATAAAGTTGAGGGACCTTAAATGTGTAGGCCTGCAGCTGACTGCCAGGATAATGGATTTTTCTATTTATTAGTTTGTCATGCAATGTCAACAGTTACCTGGAAAATGAATTATAAAATTTCATTAGCAGTAGATGTTTACAACCCAGTGATCGAATTCGTCACGGAATTAGTTGTTATGCTAAGCAGGTCCGCTTGTGATCGCACCTAGCTTCACGTTACTTTATGCTCTCCTTGTACAATACTTTGAAGAAAACCTTTCAGACACAACACGTGTGGTAACCGCCAGTATTAAAGTTACATACCCGCGAGGACGTGCTAGCATATTGTATGTAGCCAACACATCATGTCTATAATCACAATAATAGCTACTATCCCCTCAGGCAGTATCAGTAGGCTTGTCTGTTTAATTGTATTCTCGAAGCTAGATACCCATGTAACTGACTCAATTATTTTCTGCAAGTTGAATTACCAAGTTCAAATAGTAATGGTTATGCCTTTGTACATGTGTGCTGGGTTGTGTTGTGTCTTAGTCAAGCCATCCTAAACGCATGCATCTCCATCACACATTTAGCCTGACTTTAGAACACAGCACACCATAATCTCAACATCATTCAGTTGGAATTATCTTTGCAAATTTAATTCATAACAGTTTGACAAAAAAAGGCATGTTGTCAAGGAAAGTCCAATGAAAACAAATGGAGGAATGGCAGAGCTAATGTGGATCTGGGCCTGGACAGAGTTGGGTTTCAGGCTAATTGGGATCATACGCAGCATGTGCAGTTTTGGCACATACGTGAGATTAATCAGAGGGTCTTTAATCGTGGAGAAATTCTCCTGTGCGTGGCTGGGCGGACGCTCAACCGCAGACCCCCAGCCTGGGCTCCGTCTAAGCATGCACCTTGTGACTCCATAAACACCCGCCTCAGAAATTGGGGTCAGCGCCTCGGTGCTCGCACCAGAACGCTATCATGCCACCACAAAGGGTCCCCTTAATGATTAAATTGCGTTGAGTATGGATGTTCCAAATCTGCAGATTCCTGGCGGCTGACTCTTCCTCCTGATTGTAATTTATGTCGGAAGTCATTGCTGTCCAACACTCGGCCCGTTCAAAGCCCAGGAGAGAAAATCTGCACGTGGATAATGCCTACATCATCCAGTCTACTGAGGCTTTGCTTTGTATCATTCCGCAAAGACGACCTCACACATTCTCAGTGTACTATTAAAAAAACTAAGACTGCCAGTTGAAATAAATGTGGTCAGTGTATTTCTAAGTTTTGGTAATGTTTTTCTTTCTTTTCAGTAGGGCCCTTTGCTCACCTCCCGTCTGATGTTTGGGTTCACCTGTCATTAATCTGCATATGATTAGACTCTGACATAAATTTGACATTCTGGGCAAGGACTGATTAGCCATTTGCTTAGATGGTGGTGGGGGTTATGTGTGCATGTGTGTATGCGGGTGTTTGCGTGTGCCTGTACGTGTGTCTCTGTGTGTGCGTGTGTGCGTGTGTGTGCGCGCGTGTGTGTGTGTGACGGGGTAGTGGTGGCAGGACTGCAGATGTCCACGTCAGTCGGGGATCTTTAAGTGAAACTGAGAACTGTTACAAAAGACCACCAAGTAAATGAAAGGGGCACTTTAAAAAAAAAAGATATTTTGGATGATTAGCAAGAATGTTAAGAATCTGAATTCTATAACAGAGGATTCTAAAGAGCCATCAGTGAAAATCAGTATAGAGAGTTTACAGCGTCTCGGAGGCCTCATAGCACTTCACCACGATAGATGTTAGAAATATTACGAAGGGGGCAGAGCTTCAGTAAAATCATTGAAAATCTACCTTATGATTATCTCATCATGCAATTATATTCAAAATATTTTTCTTTTCAACCTTATTATAAACAAGGTTTTGTATGTTGTTTGTTTATATATGTAGGACTATGTTAATTGTGCTCACATTTATTTTCATCATCACTGAAAAAAAAAAAAGATGCTGAGGCTACTGAAATAATTAATAAACATAAACTTCTGAATTTCAGAAAGTGGTGGTAATTGACTCCTAGTCTTATGTACCCTGGTGACCACACAGTCAATAAACACTCCTTTTTAAGAGCTTTGAGACACAATTAGTAAATGCCACATTTAGGACGTCAAAATAATTATTTTGAACATGATGTGGTGATTAGGACAATCAAGAAATTAAACATTTTGAAACACCATATTGTGAGAGCTCATTTAGGACACTGTAGACACTTTTCTTTTGGAAATTAATGATTTTTGTAAATGTTCCTCAGTAACTTTGCTGAAAGCGCTTGTACGTATACCTGGCAGACATAGCACCAGTCTGTTATAGTTTTAAGTTTGAAAATATAGTGCCACACCATGACCTAACTATAAGACCCCTAAACCCTCAGTCAGTTCACCTCTAACTCAAGGCCAGAGATTTGTGACATTATGAGAAAAGGTTATGAAAATAACATTTATACAGAAGACCACGCATAGACAGAAAGATCATGAATTTCTGCCTGTTAGACTTTTGAGGCTTTTTGTTTTACAGGAAGGTTTTGGATTCATTTTCAGATGTAAAACCATACTTGATCTAGAGTTGAACCCAGGCGAGTATAGTTCACTGTGACCCAGAAGCATGTATATCCATCACAACAGAACAAAAGATCTGACTTGATATAGGACTGTTAAACAAACCTTATTTAGAGTTTTGCGTTTGTTTTGGGACAGACTAAAGGTCAAATGTTTTTGTTTCCAAACTCTTCCTTACAAACATCACATTTCAGATGAATACATTGTTTGGTGATTCAGAGAAGCTGAATGCTGTTCTAAACAACATCTCCTAGTTTCAAAACACTGTCTTGGTCTTTCTTCTGACAGTCCTCAATACGTTTAGGGCCTAAAGATAAGACTAAATGTCCTCATTTATTTACAAAGTATAAATAAAAAAAGTTCATTTAGAGCACCTTGAGAGTACAATATTTTTTTCTCAGGTAAGATAACGATACGCTTTCATACCACTTTGAAGACAGTATGATATATTAACACAATTATAGGCCAATATTTTTATGTCTAAAAATGACTCAAAATGTTTAAAATGTGTTTTGTTACACAGTCACGCGGGCCATAACATACTGGACATACATCAGATTATATAGTCTCGTGAAACACTTTTTTAAAATGTGTCAATATTAATCCAATAATCTGTGCAGATTATTGGATTTTTGCGTTTTGGGGGTTGATGCACTTTTTCACTGTTCTGAGGTGACTGCACCAATTTTAGATACGAAAACAATTATGTATGTGGTGCGTCACAACAAACTATAAACTTAATCATTTACTATTTTTGTATTTTACCACATAACCTTAATAATGCATTTCTTTCTTTTTTAAGACGTTTGGCTGCGTGTAAAAACGAGACGCCGTTTTATTT
>OMKK01046279.1:0-10376 GCA_900302305.1 Polymixia japonica
CAGAAAGGAATTTGGTTTTTGACAATGGAAGCCTCTGACAAAATGGACACTGGCCTAAAGACCTGCAGGACACTTTTGATGTAAGCGCGCGCTGCATTCCAGTATAACATATTTATTTTGTCATACAGTCTGGCAGGACTAGGGTACTGTGGACTATAGCCCGGTTAGACACACATAGACATATACACACAATTTCACATGGTTATTTAATTCACTGAGAGCTCAGATCCATTAAAACTAAAGAGACAGGGAAAGAGTGTGTATAAGAGAGAGAGAGAGAGAGAGAGAGTGAGAGAGAGAGAGAGACTGACGGGTGATCAGGTACTACCAATGATTAACGCGGTGAGGTCATCACGTTCCCATGACGGTGCGTCAAGCGCGGGGGATCCGTGGCATTTACTCTGCACCTACTATCAGGCTGACGGCGCGTCGCTCACAACGCTGTCATTACATAGAAAGCACAATCACACAGAGCGCTTTCTATACTTTTAAGTATATTACAGCAACCAAATTATCCAGTTGCCTATAACCCAATGGCATATGCTATGCTAGCTTACCCCAGATGCTCAGTCCCAGAGGTCAAGACAATAACCTATACATAAAGTCACTTAGAAACTTAATCTATGCTCGGATATCATAAAAACTGTTATACTGTTATGTTACACTGCAACATCCACAGAGGTACAGGATGTGTCGTTATAAAGTTGGCGGAGTGGCAGAGGCTTTTTGTCCTAAGAAAGAAAGAAATGTTGTCTATGCTTAAAGAATAAGCATATATTCAATGTAATAGGTCTGGTTATTATCTGTCCCATTTATCCCAAATAAGATCACATCACCGCCATCGTGTAATCGTGGTCATAATAATTGGAGAGGCTTTGTGGCTGTAGCCACCTTAGCTTGCAATGACTGACAAAACTAAAGTATAGTCGCTTACAATAGTGTGTCGGCAACTCCTAAAAGTTAAAAGTTGTCAAACTTACCAGATTGGTGGATAAACGGGGTTGAAATTAGTGTTCCGAGATGAGCATCATCAGTTGTAGGAGTTGAGAGCTGTAATTAAAAATGTCTGAAAATACATAAAACCACAATGCCGGTAACTGAGGTTCCCCCTCTCTCTAGCTCCTCTCTCTCTCTCTCTCTGTAAAAAAAAAAATGTTCAAAAGTAAACCTCCTCGGTGAGCTCACAGCGCGTCACTGCAAACTGAAACCCAGTGTGTGGCTGATGTGTATGTGCAGCATGCGTGTGGTGTGTGTGTGCGTGCGTGCGTGCGTGTGTGTGTGTGTGTGTGTGTGTGACGCGCAGAGTACTTTCCCCCCCTCTTTCCATCTAATCACTCGCTCTTTGACTTTGCCTCTCCCCTCTTCTCTGTGCCGGTCTGTCTTTCTTCCTCCTCTCTTCCTCCTCTCTTCCTCCTCTCTGCCGTCCCGTCGCTGTGCTGACTCGTCACGAGTCAATGCGGGTAATACACGAGGTTCACCGGCGGTGTTGGTGAGTTAACGGCACCGGGAGCCATCTGTCGGGAATCATCTGCCATGCTTCTTACCGGCTATTTCGTATATTTCCTAAAGCCTTACCGTGACTATGGCGACAGGTGACACTCTCATTCGTCACGCACACACACACACGCACGTTTTCCTCACATAAGCCTCCATTGCCCTTAGAGCACAAGGTGAGCTGAGATGATATTTCTCCACAATCCGTCCACCCCTTGGTAAATCTAAACGAACAACCCACTGATGAAAGCTGCACAGACAACAGGTTGGATACTTTTTAGTCCACTAATAGTTTTTATACATGGGAACTCGTGGATTGGCCAAAAGTGTTCTATCTTCTGACATTCTTATTGGTGACAGTGTTTTCAAAGTAGGTTCTGGCAATACCTGAATACAGTTTGTCTTGAGAGGTTTTCAGTCTAGGGCTCTAAGCAAATAATTCAATATCTCAGGAGGAGTCTGTGTCATCCTGCAAGAACTTGAGGTAACATAATCCTGTTGTCAAGGGAAATATAGTAAGGCCATGAGTATAAATGCTAGGTTAACAGGAGATTGTGTTTTACATTCAACTCTAATGTAGCATGCAAGACAAAAAACATGGTTTGGTTAATTATGCCACTAACATTATTAATTTCCTCAGGCTTTTATCGGTTAATGGACAAACCGCCACTTGCCTTCGGCATACAAAGCTTTCCACTAGGCTGGACCAGTGAGTCAGTGTGTGAGTCAATGACACACATTTTCAATCTCTCATTCTGGTGAGACACAGGGGAATCTCTGTGCTGCTCCTGTCTATTGCCTGTGTGTCTGTCTTCATTCATTGGTAGAGCGTGTGCATGAACGTGTGGGCATACGCATTCAGGCCCCCGGTCTCCTTCGTAATGCAACGGCACAAATACACAGAGCTTCACTGTTTTGCGGGTTTGAATGATGTGCGTGGATAAAAGTGGGTCGTCATTTGTGTGTGTGTGTGTGTGTGTGTGTGTGTGGAGAGAGAGAGAATTGGGGAGGGTTGTGACATTTGTGTGTGTGTGTGTGTGTCCTGAATGACCTACATTCACACTGCTTGCCAGGACTATCATATCACAATACACTTCATTGTGGGTTAGTGGGTTAAAACATAAATGAATATTGTAGTGACACTAAAGCCTGTTGGGAAATTATCTTGGTTTTAGGGCCAACTTCCCGAGGAGACAACAGGGGGTCATCATTTATAACAAAAAACAAAACAAAACAAAGATTTCAGCTTTAGCTTGATATTATAAATTGCCCATACACATGATTATGAAAATAACTACCTGGACAAAGTTGGGTTTGAGACTGAGCAGAGAGAAGAAGATATAGGTCTTGCCATATTTAACGACACCTGCAGCATGTGCGCGCTGATACAGAGCCACACAGACACACAAAGGCACAAACACAGTTCCATGTCCATGAAGTCCATGTTGGGATGGTCTGGCGTACATCTATGGGAAGACTCGAGCACAGCACCAATTCTGCCAGGACTAGCTAAGGGTTGCAATCGTACTGGGGCTGAGCACACAAAAATATTATGCACTCTTGGTATTGTAAGTTGTTTTTGACAAAAGTGTCCACCAAATTGCATGCTATAAATGGCATACTGTAGAAAATAGATTCATCCATCCCTCTGAAAAGAAACTGTCACATAGAGACTGGAACCAGTGAATTGATTTAATTACAAAGAGGAACCCACAGTGACAAAACAGGACCAGCTACATACAGGAAGTAACTGTGAAGTAGACCTACTGTAACCATGACAACTGCAAGATATGACGACCAGAGCCACTGAAAGACAGAGTTTTCACAAGGTTGTACTTTCCCTTCTCTAGAAGTAAGAGGTGTTGGCTACTCGTACAAAACAAAGCCCTCCATGACATAGCCCTGGTAAAATGGCAAACGTCTACAGATCAGCAGGCATATAATCACCAGCTACATTACAACCGCCATGGAGCAGGTTTGTGGTGGTAGCATGGCTGCCACTGAAGACTGCAATGTGCAAACTCTATCTTTCAATTGCTCTGATAACAACAGTGGCCATCTTGTCTCTCTCTCCTCTTCTTTTGGAAAGTTCTGTGACAGTTATAATTTAAACGTGACTGACAGCGCATGCCAGAGGAAAAATACAAACAAAAACAAACCTTACACAAGTATATAAAAATATGCCATTAGATTCATATCAACAATTGAGGACCGTGGGTGCACTATTTACAAAAAAAAGGCAATATATACCAATATTTACAACAATAAAGACTTTGTTCACATACAGGCATAAGGAAGTTACTTAGAGTTACAGTGAGAATAGCATGAGTTTCATGTGATGGTTAAGATTGGTTGCCTCTCATTTTTTTGACTCTAAATGGTTGCCATGGTGCTAATACATCATGCATAATTCTCTCGATCATGGTCAAATCAGCATGGTGTTTGTTGTACTTCATATCTAGGATGCAGTGTGTGTGTGTGTGTGTGTGTGTTTGTGTGTGTGTACAGCTGATGTATTTGGAGTATTTGGAGTCAATTCAGTTTCAGTTAACTCAGTTAAAAAAATAAAATGCAACTGCACTTTCAAGTGCATTACAGTACCCATTGACAATGAAATCAATATTTTCAAGCCAAATGTTTTTGATCTCAAACTTTGAAAATAACTTCCTGAATCAACTGAATTGAAAGTCAGTTGACTCCAACCATGGTAGAAGTATGCTGTTACTGTAGGCATTTCTAAATGTAAAGAGAGCCATAGTGCAGGATTTCTTAAAACCTTTCAGTCTAAGTAGATTAATTTTGTTTCAGAGACACTGGCTTGTGAAAACTTACTAATGTTTTTGTCATATGGGGCACCACCAGCAAGAGGCCCATGGCCCAATTTGGAGCCTGATTCACAGTTTAAGAAACACTGCCCAAGAGGCACAGGCATAGATAACAGACATTGCTTTTAACACTATGATTCTAACACACACAACTTGTCACTGTTCACAGAAAACATGGGCTAAATTCCAATCAGTAGAGATTGCTCCTATGCCCTACAGCAAGTATGGGTATACTTTCATTGAAAACATGCCCGGGGAACAGCTCTTGGCACGGGGCACACAGATGTCATTGTAGTGAATAATATAGAGAATTAAAAACACACTTATCTGCTCCTTAAATGTTTCATCTTCCCTCCATATAAACCATCAAAGGTTAATACTAGCTAATTGGAATTTTTCATTTATTATTTGCAAAAAATACCAACATAGATTGGGGGCAGAAGAAAATCCAACCAATTTACACTTACAATTTACACTCAGCAAAATAACAACACTTGTAGTACATACAGACACAGGCCATTCCACTAAACACATACCACTACTGTACAGAGGCAGAGCACTCACTAGCTAGTTAGCAGCAAACAGCTATCAAAATGGACAGCTAATCCTATTAGCTGTTAGCCCCTCTCATGAGATCACAGTAGGAGAGTTAGCCTAATGCTAACATGTTTGGAAGGGAGAAAGCTCAGGTGAAGTGCCCAGATGGTCAGTAGAGTACAGTAAGGTTTTCTAGACTTTGAGGGATCAAATACAATCACCACTTAACCCTCAAGCCTGACGCTAAGCGTGTATGTGCGTGTGTGTAAGCCACTCTCTCCTTGCTTCAGAAACACCTGCTATAGGACAGAGGGAGAGCTGACTTTTCACCATGTACGTGAGATGGCTTAAGCTCTGGCGTTCTAAAGGCACGTGCAGGCCCTCAGCATATGTCCTTCTGACCTACTCTGTATCTGTCTCCTCTCTCCCTCCCTCTCACAGATACACATGCTTACCTTCATTACTACAGCTATCAATATTGAAATCAGTGAATGTGTGTGCACATCGGTCTATCTATCTGTCTGCCTGTCTGTCTCTGTGTTTGTCTGTCCAACCCAAAGTGCACCTTCCTCGTCTGTCATGTTATTTAAGTCTGGGCTCCTCATTCTCAACCCAAAAGAAAGTGAAAGCTACATCATCTATAAATTAAGTGCTGTAAAAAGACGAGCTAAAATCAAAACCATAAATACTGTACATAAGTATCTTTATTTGCTACTACAGGCCAGCGTCATCTGGAAAGAGTTTGCCACTGAAATTAGCAATAGTTTGCAATTTCCTTCCTGATATTATGTTCTACAAATACAATTCCAGCCAGTAGGAGTTTTGGCTGCTTGGCAACAAAAATGGTTTCAGAGGCCTCAGTGTTGGAACTTTTACAGATACAAGGCTTCGGCATATTAGTCTGAAAAAGGAATGTCTTCAATGCACTTTTTCTACTTCCAGTGGTGGGACACTGCTTCATCTGCTTTCATATCCTCTTAAAACCGGTATCCAAAATAAAATACAATAATAAACAGATATATTGTGATTATTTGTGAAAGGCCGTGTTCTTTTTTCAGCAAGTGAAGGATGTGCATAAATGTTTGTGTGCGATTGTATGCATATGTACTGTATATAGTCTTGTTAAGTACCCTTGCCATATATTGCACTTTACTCTTCTGGGGGAAAATTCACAACTTCATCCCTTCAATGTTAAACAGAGTACTATGGCCAGGAAGATGTGATCTCTGATCTGCCATGAGGAGGTGGTTTTCCAGACCAGTGGCTGGCTAGGTTGAAGAGAGTAAGGACTTTCTCCTCTCAAGTTGTACCCCCGTCCCCCCCAGATGTAGCAATACGAAAACCAAATCACACTAGAACGCCGTAAAAAAAGCCGTTCGACGATGTACTTAGAAGCTGCAGGCTGCGTCAGAAACATTACACAACATTTTCCACTCATAGATATATATTAATATGTTTTCATGACATTTTTTTCTCCCAACCATGAGGAGGTTGTATGTCTGCAGTTCAGGTTGGGATGAAGAGAGAGTGAGGTACAGTGCTCAAAGTTTTTTTTTTTTTCCTTTTTCTCCTCCTCATCTTCTCTCCAAGATGGAATGACAGGTTTCGCATCCAGTCCCAAAAAAAAGGAGAGAATATCAAAGGCAACTTCCTGTTTCAACCTTGGGCCGGTTTACTTCAAAGTCTTTCTTCCAGTGCTCCGTTTAACTCCATGTCGCTCCATCTCTTTCCCTCCACACATCCATTTCTCACCGTAGAAGTCAGAATTTTGAAACTTTGAAAATGTGAACTTTCTAAATTCAGTTTTCTTTTTTTTATTGTATGTTTTCTCCTCGTTCTCTCTCCCCGTCTTTCTCTCAGTATCAGCTGAGTCTGATAACAGGTTTCTAGACTGGACAGTACTAGCAGAGAATGAAGTATACATCCAATGCCAAAAAACCAACAACACATGCACACACACACAGAATACCTAGTGTGGAACAATGCACGCCATCAGAAACGTAACAAAACAAGATCCTGGTTTGAAGTGACCATTTTCTTTAGTCAGTTCAGGAGGAAGTTGACACCCATATGCACATAGAGACTGCCAGACTGAGCAGAAGACCAAAAAAACAACAACGATAAAAGGAGAGGTGTGAGCAGAGAAGGGCAGGGCTTGTGTGCAGTTCTTAGCCAAAGGGGAGGCTGGGTAGGAGGAAATTGGGTCCTTCGAATTGGGTCAATTGTCTCAGACCCTCCACAGCAGTAAGTGGTTGGTGCTATCATCCCGCCCAACTGTCTCGCTGCTATTGGTCAGCCGGAAGTCCTCGTAGCCATCACCCCCAGATATGACCAGATGATTTGTTTTGGGGGGAAGGTGGGCGGAGGCCCGGCGGCGCGTGGAGTCCCGCCTCTGGAGACCTCCGTCGCCCCCATCAACGGTGCTGCTGCCCTGGGATTGGTTACCTAGGACACGGAGAGGTGGGGTTAGGGTCGAGGTGATTTTTGACGAAAATCGGGGTGAGATTCAACAGGAATGATTTAATGATCACTAAACAGACAAGCAGTATTTGATGCAGAAACATGGTAATCACCTGTGCAATCATTTGGCGGCAGAGGAAAGTTAACGTCAAAGCCTTCTGGTAGTTCAACTGACGTTAGGAACCGCACGTGGCCCGTGTGCCCGTGAGCAGATCCCATAGGCACTAGGGGAGACCTCACCGTGCCCGCCCCTGTTCCAGAGGTCACCGCTGGTATAGTCAGGGTAAGGACCACCCCTATAGAGGAACACTAGTTTTAAAATGTGCCACTTTGAATCGCATTTTCAAGAAGCCTCAAGCCAAATATTGTATAGAGAACAAAGTAGGATTCAAAACAAGCTTGTGAGTTGTTGTTGTCTTTAGGGTTTACTGACTTTACTACATAAAGTCATTACTTTACATTATTTATCATAATATAGTAGGCAAAGACAGTGATAAGATAGATTTAAGCCACATGTAACATTTAAGTAATTAAGTAACATGTAGCAATGTCATCATGACAAAGCAAATATTTACACAGCCATAGTGCAAGTTATCTAAATGTTGATTATAGTACAAATTCCATAACTTTACTAATAAATTAGCATTTTCATTGCAGAAATTCGTATCCATCATAACATAGCAGGCAAAGACAGCGATAAGACACTTAGATAATTTTACATGTGCAATTTGGCAATGTCACCATGACAAAGCAAATAGTTACACATCCATTTACCAAATGCTGTCAGTGCAAGTATCTCAATGTTGATTATAGCCAAAATTCCATAAATCTGCTAGCAAATAATTTCATTGCAGAAATTCTTATCACAGGAAACTGTACATATAAGTTGACATATGTACACTACATATTCTGTACTGTATATGTAACTTGTATTACTGTTATTGCTGTATAATGTTAGCATTGTCAGTATCCTAACCACGTCTTCTATACTACCTCTAACAGTTATTTATTTATTTGTTTTTACCTGCGCTGGTTCCGATCCACAGCAGATCTTTGCAGGCCAGCAGAGCTGTGATTCTCAGGCAGGCTGCCTTGTGCTGCCGGATGATCGCATCCGAACCTGTAATGGAGAGAGGGGAAGAATGGAGGATAGTGAGGAAGAAAGGATGAGAAGAGGTAGGAGGACAGTTAAGGCAGGGAACAGAGGGTAGAGGAGGGAGAGGGGAAGGGGAGGAGAGAGGAAGGATGAGGTGGGAATGAGGATTTAGAGAGAAAACGGAGGAGGTGGAGAGGAAACCGTTGAGTTTTTGTAAGTGTTTTGGAGAGAAAACCTACAGCGACTGACATGCTGCTGCCATCTAGTGATACAATGGTGTAATTTGTTTTTTTTAGTTATTGTAATTTTACAGAAAAATAAAGAGAAAGCGCGCGTGTGTTCATATCTCTTATAAATGCGTTACCTGCTAGCATCTTGTGCACGGCGGGGGCCACGTCCACCTCTGTGAGGCTCTCCCAGGTCTGAGCGTGGTACAGCCTGACCTGAGCACTGCCCTGCAACGCCAGCCACACACCCTGGCCATACGCCGCCATGCACGTCACACACCGACTACTGTCTGTGCCCACCTGGAACCAGTGCTGATAGAAAGGGAGGGAGGCGTCAAGGGAGTGAGAGAGGAGATGAGGGAGAGAGAGAGAGAGAGAGAGAGAGAGGAGATGAGAGAGAGAGAGAGAGAGAGAGAGAGAGAGGAGATGGGGGATAGAGAGAGAGAGAGAGGAGAGAGAAGAAAAGAAAGAAGGACACAGTGGAGAGTAATGGGGGAAGAAGGGAGCAAGAGGGGAGGAGAGAAGGAGATGAAGGAATGAGGAAAGTACAGTAGATAGAGAAGGGAATACATCTATCCATTTGTTTGTCAATCCCTGCAGTCTATCGATGCCCCCCATCCATTCCTCCTCTCCGTGGACCTGTCCCTCTTCCCTCTTCCATGCCTTCTACCCATCTACCTACCTCTTGTACCAGTGTAGTTGTGTTGATAATGAGGACTCTGTTCTGTGATCCACACCACAGTTTTCCTCCCACGGGGACCATTTTGGTGACGGGGCTACTGGTCGAGCCCAGAACCAACGTCTGAGAGGACTGGGCATCCCAGAAACTACCTGCAGACAGAGGGGTGAGGTGGAGGTAGGTGGGGAACTATGAGAGACAGAACAAAGCAGTAGAGACGGCAATGCTACAGCTATGGAGTAAATCTTAAAGTACCAAACTACGTAGCTTATCTAAACCTCAGACCTCAGCAGACTCTGTTAGTAGTGTGCAATCGTTGATATCTTTTCCCTGTTGGTAACTGCCATTGTAGGCTTTTAAAATGAAAGTCAGACAGGGTCTTATGTGTTTCAGAGTACATATATGATCTGGACATGTCACTCTCCCTTCAGATACAGTAAAGAAAACTAAAGAAAACAGTAAAGAAAACTCTCTGAAAAGGTTTTGTAAATTTTATCACAAACGAGAGATAGAACAGTTGCTAAAAAGTTTCACGTTCTTATGTCTCTCTTATATCTCCAGGTTCTAGAAAGATCTTCCTGTAAGTCCTCAGGTCCACGGGTCCGACTTACCCGCTTCTCTTTGATAGACAATCACTTCTCCATTGGCCAGGGACACAAACACTTTGTTGTCCAGATACCTGACAGAGGGAGAGGAAGAGGAATAGAGAGGAGATTAATGATAGAGGAGTAGAAAAATATAAATTACAAGAAGTAAAGCACAGAAGTAATAACACTGCAAACACAGAGATTAATACTTCATCTCGGTGTTGAGTATAAATGAGTAATAATTAATAATTGATAAATGTAAGTTAATTTTATTTTGAAAAATATTATTTTCATGGTGTGCTCCACAAGACCGTGACAGAAAACGGAGAGGGAACAACATGTGACAGGCCACAATGTCAGAAGTGTTTTTTTTGCGTCGGTTGGCTCATTGGGCCGAGGCACACACTGTGTACCTGTGACATTGTGAGTTTAAATCCCACTCATTATCTTCAATGAATACCCCCCCCCCCC
>OMKK01046289.1:2218-13810 GCA_900302305.1 Polymixia japonica
CGATGTTTGCGGAGCAGGACGCAGTGCATCATGGGAAAACCCGTTTGAAGACATGCAGGGGCGGAGGAGAAAAAGCCAAAAAACAACAGTTGAGCAACCCCCAAAAATGTTGTGAACCTCTCAAGACTGCCTCGCCTCATCTCTTATTCATCTTCTGCTGGAATATTTATCCACCCAGCGCGGCGTCATCCTCAGAGAGAGAGAGAAGAAGCCATGCACTGGAGTTCAGTCAGGCTGTCACTCAACAGCACATCCTGGTACTGTGTGTTGATTAAAGCCATCATCCAAGACTGCGAAAGTGATATATAAATAGTCACGCAAAGATCCAAGTATGCAGAAAATACAACAAGATACACAACTTCCGTTCACCATTGCGTTGGACCACATCTCACTACGGCTGATTGAGCAGTAAGTGGATTGGAGAGAATAGGGGCGGGACGTTTGGGTTTCAGACTAGGGACCGTTCTGTGGTCGTACTAAGAGCTGTGAATCCAGCACTAGATAACTGATGTGAGCCTCACACCCCTGCTCACTCTGAACCATAATCAGTCCCCAAATGGGTCCCCGTCCATCTGCATGTCACTGATAGCGTTTATGGGAACTCCACGGTTGCTAGCGCTCATATATTGCTCTCCAGGAATGGTCCGGTTTTTCGGGTGACTGCATGTAGAATTTGAGTCTGCCAGTGAAGTGTAGTCAACTCATTCTGCGCGCTCTGTTGCCTTGGTTTAGCTATCCTGATTAAAATCTTTGAAGATGGATAGGAAGACTAAGAAGCTGGCTGTCTCATAGCTTATTATAAGAGCGCCGTCAATGTGTAGGCAGATTCTTTGCTATCGGACCATAGCTCTAATGACAACTCCTCCAATTCAGGATGGAATGTGATGGCAAGCTGTAAAGTCAGCCTGTCATCACATATGCTGTTAAAAGTTGAAGGTATCATCTGTGTCTTTACTCTTTACTCCTCTCCTCTTAAAGGTACTATATGTAGTTTATAGCGGCCTCTAGAGTTTGCTAGTGGTATTTATCAACTGTTGCAAAGCCAAACTGACGTGCGATTGTTTACATTCATGACTGAGTGCGGTTGGACCGCTGCTGTCTGTCGTCGTGTGGTGTCTGTTGAAATGCCAACATGTTCACAGAGGAGGTAAAGTAAAATTGCCACACTTTTATATGTGCTGGAAAGTGAGCTATCACATTTACCGCAAAATCCAGCCCGGTACCAGACGAAATTGCATAGTGAATACAAGGCTTCTAGGAAACGGATCTGAAATGCAATTTCTGCATTCTCCCACAGCCATTACACTATGCAATCACCAGAAATGTTATTATCTGTTAAAAGCATAAAAGTACATATAGTACCTTTAATAATATGGACTCTACAAAAAGAGCGATGAACATTATTCTGTTGGATTTTGCAGGAACACATTTTCCCAGTCAGTTTTTAATATTTTATGTGTGTGTGCGTGTTTGTGTGTGTGTGTGTGTGTGTGTGTATCGGTATTTGTTCATGCACCTGTGTGTGTGTGTGTGTGTGTGTACGTGTGTGTTTGGTTGTGCAGCATGAAAATGTTCCTGCTTATTGCAAATTAGTCAATTCTACCTACCCCAGGACACCAATATTGTTATAAAAGTATGAGCTCCTCAGAGAAAGATGCAAACAAAAAAATAGAATAATTTAATATTTTAAAGCATGCAAATCATCTAGTCTCCCTGCTCAGGCACTGGTCCCCTCTGGACTGTTTAGCTGAATTGAAGTGTGTTGGTATATTGGTTCTATGATGATCTATATGAGCTCTGAATGTCAATATTAGCAAAAAAAAAAAAAGCATTTTTTTTCCTTGTGATAAGACCCATTCATTATTAATTTAAATTATAATAATGATTCATTGTCCTCAAAATAAAATAAACAGGAAATGATTAAAGCCACGTAGCTGAATCAAAGAAGCCACCGAGGTAAAGGAGGCTGTGCTTCATTCCCATCTTGCTTAAAAAAAATGCTAATTTTTTCTTGTGAGGAGACCTAGTGATTATTCATTTAAATAATAATAATTCATGTAAGTAAACATTGTAATGTTTGCAAAACACACCGCAGTATTATTTCAAAAGGTCTTCTTGCTTGCGGATTTGAAATTAGGCCTGTGTTTTGATTTGTCTTTACTAAACTGTCTTTGCCTAAAGCGGCTGTACCAGTGTAGGCTTGCTCAGAAAGTGGGTCCACTTACAGAGTCGCCTTCCCTTTCGGGATTAAGCCGATAGGGATTCAGAGTCCCGCTCAAGTCAGCCGTTCCTGCTCCAGAACACTTCAGCAGAGTGGATGCTTGGTGTCACGTGGGTTTGAGCCTTTCTCCGCGGGTTGAAGGATGATGTTCTTAACCACAAGACCACCCTTCCGCTAAATCATTAAGGCGACCAAGGAATGTAATGGTTCCCAGTCTTGGTTCCGAGCCAAGCAGAAGGGCCAGATCCAGAGTGGCGTGATGTAAGGGGATTCAAGTCCGAGCCACGGTGGCCTCGCGAGCCAGTCCCTTTTTTTCCCACTTTGGCCTCGCTTCGTTCGAGAGCCGCAGTAATCCGGACCTCTGTCATCAAGGGATCAGCGCTGCCGTTGGCTCCATTCGGTCAGCCGACCCTGCTGAGAGTCCTGTCAGACCCCGCTCGGGCCTCCATTATTATCTCTTACAATCCCAGGGCTTGATCCCCGGGGATGGTGATATTAGTACTTTCACTACAGCAAAATGACTTTGTGTCTTTATCTACCAGCCATGTTCATGCTTGGCGTGTGATTCAACCTTTTTCGAGATTCCAAGACAAAGCGTTATAGTCCGCAGCAATTTGTTGTTATTGTTGTTAATCAACAGCGGAACATCATCAGTGAAAAACATGAGCCTGTATTTGGAATAAAAATGAAATAGTACTTTTTTAATACATTGTGGAGGCAATTCAGTCACTGGAGCCATGCCTGTCTGTAATGCCAACTGTCAAATCATTAAAATTTCATTTCCCATGTTTCCTTCTTCTGTGAAAGACGGAGATAATAGGAAAAAAGTAACAGTTTCTGTTGTTGATTGAATTTGAGTGCAAGCTAACAAATTTGCTTTTTTACAAATGATAGTTGCAAAGCCACGTATAGCACGTTATCTCCATCTGTGACTGGTGTCTCCAGTTCTTGTTTGCATTTCGCAAAGTGGTTCATACATTTTTCTATATATTGTCTGATATGCTTTGTAAGAAAAAACAGACAAGGATGTTTGAAAGTTACGTAGCTGAATCCAAGAAGCTACCAAAGACTGCAGAGGGTAAAAGAGGCTGTGCTTCTGTCTGTCTTTGAATCTTTATGGCTTTTATAACTGTAAAACCAAACTCCCGTCTCCTGAAGGCATCTCTAGTGTTCTTCTAGAGTTGCTGCACCCTGCGTAGTGGTTCGCTCGCTATTTTCTCTCTGTAAGTCGATGTGTCTGTGATCTGTTTGCTGTAGCCTGCAGCCTTGCACTGTTCTACTCTCTACTATGCTCTCTGGTTATCCCAGCTTGCCTATGACACGGCTCATCTGGCCAGTGCAGTACTTCTGCCAAGGTTATAATGTTAGTGGGGCTTTTTACTAGTGGAGAATCTAGACCCACACAAATATGTACCTGCTATCATTCTTTTACCTAGAAGTCTCCAGACCTGCCAGTCTAGTTGGTTCCTTGTTTATCTCTGTGTCTGTCTTCAGGTCTGCCTGTATGTTTATGGGTTAGGGTACTTTTTCCGAAAATTTCGTTAAAACAAAACCAATACAAGGAGTCTTTTAAATGTGTACAAAAACAATTTTTTTGTAGATGACAATGACTCAGTTCACCGTTTTTAATTGGATGTGCATAAAGTAGTGTCTGTATGATGCATATGAGGTTGGTTTCACACAAACCATAACAGGCTACAAATGAACATTTACATAGAATTATTGTTATATTTGTGTCAAAGAAATATGCTGTCTAACTGACGAGAACAAGCTGTTTTTAAGATGTTCTGGTTTTAAAACACGCATTCCACCGAACAGTGGCGTATTGGTGAAAAAAACGAATTGTGAAATTCGAAACAAATAATTGACTGAAAAACTGGAATATTTTGATAGTCTTGTTATCATTATCAAGACAAATCACAGCAGGTTCTTGTTTCTTGCTGTTTTAACAAGGAGTTCAGAGAATTAGAATATTGGGAATATAATATTGAATCAAATTTTCTATGCTAAAACATCTATACTGTTTGTAGAAATTATTGTATCAAAATGCCCTGACAACCCTAGGAAGGAGGGAGGAAAGGACTTCCACTGTTATTTATGTAAAATATCTGATCATTTTTGTCAGGGAATGGTACTATTTTGCATGTAAATCCATCCGAGATTTGTCTTAAGAAGTCAAAAATATTCATCCTATGAGATACTTGAGGTCAGTGACATGTGCCCTCTGGCCTGAGTACTGTTTCAGTACAGTACCACACACATAGTCAACTGACAGGTAAAGAGTGATCACACACACACACACACACACACTATTTAAATTGTCAGTGTCATGCATAAGGCTGGGTATTTTCAAAATGTACCAAAACCGGTACCTATTTTATGCCTGATGTGTTGACACCTGCAGATGGCACCAAAAAATGTTCATCAGGTTTTTTGGATCTGATTTTGATTTCTGATTTTGTAACAATGTGATTGTCCAGATCACCAATTAAGATTATTCACTTGACCTGGACATTTTACTTACAACAGCACATTATTTATTTAACCAAAGAAAAACGTGTGCACTTTCTCTTTAAGAATGTTGCATTATGGGGGAAGGAGCGCACTGCACAAGTTGTAGTTGTAATAGTTCCAACATTGCTCCAACAAGTATGTCCGCGAGCGCAGAGTGGAGAGCCGGGAGCGCAGCTTGTAAAACTATTAACGGCGAAAGCATTGTAAAACTGTAACCCAAAACAAAGTCCATGTTTGGGAATAACTCTATCCCTGACTGCAATCACTCAAAGGTCTTTGCTGCCGACTGAAGCCATAATGGCTAATATTTTTAATACCTTTGGTGATTGGATGGGAAATGACGACTAGCTTAACCATCTAAGTGCCGAACTTTGTCACCGAAGGTTTGATGCTCGGTAGTACCAACGTCATTTGGGCGATAACACAAAAGCACTTGGTACCCAGCCCTAACAGCATCATCAGAGTATGGTAGATACACTGCTGATCAGTATATCTGATTTTCCTTATTGCTGTTATTCAATGTTTAGACAAGTCTAGAGACTAATCTGTTGAGTGAAACGAATGACACATTAGTCAGTGGGATTTGCTTGGAGAGCACACAGGGACAGGAAACCAGGGCATCGTTCTACATTAATTTCTGTCAGCACACATTACAAAAATCCCCGATCCGTTTCTGCAAGATTTCTAAACCCTCTGTCCCACCAACAATCCGTCAAATCTGCTCCCTTTTTTCCTATTTACCCGTTCACCTCTCCTTCACTCCTCAAGTACCTCAGTGTCCCTCATGCCTTGTTCAGAGAGCTGGAGAGCAAGGACCGCCAATGTGTTCTGCCATAAACAGAGAATTGCTAGCAAGGAACGAACCCAGGAAGTACACATGCATACGCTGGGTCTGCCCCAGGCCTGGCGTAACACGGGACATTCCCACGCTCAAGGCTTGATGTAAATTGACTTCCGTGTGGGTTAGAACCAGACCAGCATAGCGTAATATTAAGTTACGCTAAGTGAGTTAGGCTCAGCTATGCGTTTGATATAGAGATAGATATTGGAAACAGCACCACCACAAATTGACCAATTTAGATATCAAACACTCCCTCCTATGCGTGTAGCAGAATAGCCCCCAAATCTGCCACATAAACGATCAAAAATGTGACTGCAAACAGTACCCAAGATGATGTAGTGGGGTTTTGAATTGAAAAATGTAGACAAATATTGTATGAGTTCACAGTCAGATTCCCATTCACAATTAATAGAGCGGCCCCATTCTCTACATCAGAACATGTACATCACAAATTAGAGTCCCAGTTTTCTGTGTTGTGGTTTAGGAAGAGATTGGCTTATGTTCACAGATACAGATCAAATACGAAAACATCGGTCTATCCTAGACTACAAGAACATGATCTGGAAACTCTTAAACTTGGTGCTCCCCTTTAAAGCGGTATTAGTTAGAGCTTTGGAAAACATATCAAAAGCGCATTTTAAGTGCTTACTGGATGTAATGTAATTGCCAGATTGTAATCTCATAGCCACAAATTGAGAGGGTTCGGATGCCTCCGTGTGTCACCCTGACATTCACAGCTGTCTTGTAAAACCAGAAAAACCCAGAGTGGACACAGCATGGTGGCGATGATGTTGAACAGGTACCTCCTGTCCAACAGCGTCGTGGCAACTCTGATTTGAAGCCAACCTCATTACCGAACCCGGGCCCTGACTAGGGTTTCCGCTCGGCACAGATTCCGCAGAGTGATGTGGGCGAGATTTCCCCGAAGAAAACTAGCTTTAGCAATCCGCTATCTTAAAATAGCTTTGAATCATACATTATTACATAGCAGGCCTGCCTCCTCTGTCAAGCTGCATTTGCCGCGGTTCGTATTGTCTCTAGTTGTTTTCTTCCAGCTTCCGCATCTGAAAAGATTCCCTAAACTCATTAGCATAGCTTTAAAGTTGGCATAAAGAGAGACTCACAGATGGCTTTTCTGTCCGTCAAAGTAAACATCCTTATTACATCCTGAAACATGAATGAAGAGTCATTGTTATGTTTCGCATATGAAAGTATAAAAGAACACTTGCCTGGTTTCTGTCCTCTAGTTACTTTTGTTGCTGGGGGAATTTAGGCGTTACAATACTGCTTTTAGGAAATGAGTCCGCCTGTGTGTGTGCGTGTGTGTGTGTGTGTGTGTGTGTTAGAAGAGGAGAGCAGATTTCAATCTCCCAGACTCCCTGACTCTTTGTGTTTCCCCCTAGGCCCAGTAAAGCATGAAGGATGCTGGGAGCTGAGACACACTTTCACACACTTCCACGTACGCATGGCCAAGCGCCAATTGCCTGGGCGAATATATTGATTAGGATCAATATAGGATCAATACTCAACTCACTCACAGACATATGCTACGCTAACACCTAGCAATCCTCCTCCGCACGCAGGCTCCCACACACATGTATGCTCACACACACACACACACACACACACACACACACACACTGACAGGCTGGTATTGTCCCAGTCCCTGACACTGGGACCGGGCCAGTAATCAAATCCTCTCTGTCTTTCTATCTTTGGTTTTTGTCAAGAATGGTGCTTCTCCTCTGTGCGGCTGAGGTGTTCGTAGGTGATTAATCCTCAGCCTGTCTACTGGCCAGCAGAGATACTGGTCCTGAATGGCCCACGGCACTAACCACTCACAATGCCCAGTAGCTGTTGTGTTTTCATGTTCTGATTCACGATGCAAGGGTGTGGAAATGGGACGGTCGGGGCTGATGGGGGTGTGCAGCCTCTCTGTGTGTGTGTGTGTGTGTGTGTGTGTGTGTGTTTTGCTATGTGTTTGTGTTCCGTGTGTGTGTCGGGGGGGTCTTTAAGTGTGTGTTTGTGTCTGTCTCTGCGTTTCAATTGTGGGTTGTAAAAGCTGATGAATATTTTCCTCCTGGCTTCCCCGGGGGACAGTGCGATTGACCCGAGCCAGGAGTTATTTAATGTGCGGCCGCCTGCTACCAAACTGCATTAGCGGGCCCGGCCATTACTGCTCAGCCTGTCCGTCTGTCAACAAGATATGGGAATATTTGCCAGCTCAATATTGTATGCTCTTTTCTGTGCTGTCACTGAATACAATGAACATTGCCACATCCAATGAATATTATTAGCATTATTCTCAGAATTCTGTCAATCTCAACCGCGGCTATCTGTGAGTAGATACAGACGCGGTCGTTTCACCTGTGTTCTTCTACCTGAAGCGAAGAGCTGATACCTGTGTGTTGTCCGGGGCGAAATGCAATTAAGGCGCAGCTGTCGAACATGCATTATTGCAACTCGTCAACAGGAAGTCACTCTGCGGGACAGTTTCAATGCAGCGCTGTTCTGGTTTAAAAATAGCTGTTAAAAGGGGTGGCGGCGTTCATGAAATACCTGGTGTTGATTAGTTGCTCAGAATGACCATAGGCTAGAGACGGCAGGGACTGATGGGAAATAGGGTTATGAAAGAGCTGCGATTGGACGGTCAAGTGGATTGTTGTGTCAGCCTGGGATTAATCCTCTCCCTCATCTCTCTTTTGGTGACAGTTTTCAATTATAGATATTGTGAGAAAATCACATCGGTTGTGAATACACAGGTCAGAGGCGTCTAAGGTTCCTCTCAATGAGTCATACCATAATAATTCTTCAAAAAGTTGATAATGTTTCATCAAAATGAGATATAATTTTAAATATAACAAATCCTTCCCCCTCTTCTCTTCTGTTTTATGTGGTAGTACAAATTTGGACAAGAGGTACCTGCATGAAACTGAATTAAACATAAAACTACGCACAAGTCTACAATCATAACATCCTTTTGTATTGTATGTATTTTTACATACGTGTCAACGTCCTGAAACAAACATCACCTGTTCTGTAGGAAACTGTATTCAGTCACAGCTAGGCATTGTGTATGAATAATGTTAAAAGTACATACAAAATCTCAGCAGCAAATACTATCCATGTTCGCCCCATTCTATATCATAGAATTCACGTGAATATGACTGAACGTCAATGTCGTTTTGTGTTTGTTCAAATAGCATTTAAACTTATGCCTTCTCATAAAACCCAGAAAACAGTGTCAGATTTGATCATAATATAGTAGAAATGTATAGTGTAGTATACTGAAAATCCCACTAGTCAGCAGGTACTGCACAGTATGATTTATACTTTGTACAAAGGAAGAAGCAAGATGGCTGATCCAATTCTAGTTCTTTTCATCCCAAGTCTGACCGATCGGACCTGCAGCTCGATGGCTGTGTGAAAGCAGAGTAGCAGTCTGCGATGCTGCAGATATAGATGCAAAGCTTACGATAGTGTGCACTGGCCATTTCGTAAAGTTGCGATCTGTCTGCCCTTCTTACACTAAAGGATAGTGTCGACCTACACCCGTGGTACAGATCTCTCACGAAAGTGGAATGACAGATCGTAAGGCCTCCGAAACACAGTCTTCTCTTCCCTGTAAAACTCTCTCCGCATCAAACTTTCGTAGACGTTTAACTTTCGGCATTTCTTCGTACTCAGTTCCAGAGTTTCATGTCAGTTTTTCAAGACCTGGACTCCCTCGCAAACAGTGACTAATCTCGTATCAAGCATAAATAAAGCAGAGCTCTTCTTTGTCTTGTGAGTTAGAACAAACTATCACCCTTTTAATTAGCAAAAATTCCGTAATCTTTATTACTCGACAAAACTTCAGATTTGCTTATGGATTTTCTACCCATCTATGTTGTGGTTGGAGTGCGGGGGAGGATCTGCACAAACAAACATCCACACATTTTGAACATTATTTATTTATTAGGTTTCATCTACTTATTTATGTGCACATAAATACAGGAAATGCAGGGACACGGACCATAAAGGTTCAATCAAAGCAAATAACAGTAAGAGTTCAAGGCCATAAAAAGCAATAATTCCTCCTCCACACTACAAGCGAACAGGGTCTCGGCAGCCTCTCTCTACTAGTCTGTGTACGTACCCTGGTTACCACATAAACCAGTATCTGTAGCCTCGCTATAAAATGACTTGCTAAAGTAAGGTACAACCCGAACACCGTTTAAATATCCCCGACGGACATCCGACTTAGGATCAGCATCGTTTGAGAATACGTGACAGACTGTGTTCTTTACTTTAATGACGCACAGTGTTGCAGTAGTTTGTTTACACGTCGGCGGAGAGGATTGGAGAATCGGAAATCCTCAAATATTAACAGTTCTGTTATGCCTGGCAATACAAAGGCTTCTCTAAATATGCCAACCCTTTAAAATATGGAACATGTTTTCAGTAATCTGTACCCCACTTCCTCCTCCCATGTAGCCGGCTTCTTCTGTCAGTGAATACTTTTCAGGCCAGATTTGGCAATTCCCAGTATAATGGGGAGATCCGTCTGTTTGTCTGGTCTGTCAGTCTGTCTTTGTCTCTCTTTCTCTGATTCTCCCACTCCTCGGTGTTGACGCAATCCAGTTGCTAGCAGCAATTAAACCCTGTGAAATCATCCCAGTATCTGGCTCCCTCTGGGACCATTATGCTACGTTTAGCTCTCTCCAAGCTGGGGCTGTCGCCGGGCAAACTTTCTAAAAGCACTTGGTGTTCCTTCCTAATAGGTAGGTTAACTAAGCCCCATGGCTCTGCCACCTGATCACCCTCAGAGCTAGCTCAAGGACTGAGGATAATAGCCACCCCTCTTAGCCCATTACCCAGTATGGCAGGGCCAGCTGCATTTAGATAAGGCATGTATTGTTATTGTACCTCTTTCTTTGATAGCTTAGCTGTTTTATCGTTCACCAGCACACTTGTGTTCAAGGAACTCAGAAAAGTTACGTCCATCTCTCATACTGGAATAAATGTCGTGCCTCAGACATTAACAGGCACAAAGAGAAAAGTAAGTAACAGAGGTCAAAGGTCATTTAGTCTAGCATCGTTCTGTGTCTGGTTGGTCGCCCTGCGAGATTTGATGATCATTTTTACTTAATTCTGTCGTGCTCACTCTACAACTTATTGCCTTCAAAGGGTCTTACTGGTGCACATTCAAGTATAAATAACCTTCATTTGGAGTAAAATTGTGAAGGTGGCGGGTTCAGGGCCCTGTGTCGGCAAGCATCCTCCCAGAGGACCTGAAGCTTGATCAATTCTGAATTCCTACCACCTCTAGGAGAGACGTTTTCTAACTGACCCAGCGCTCCAACCACCCCCATCCTGTGGTCAGAGGGAAATTAATGTGAAGGGAAATTGCTTTATGGAGGATCAATACAATATCACATTGTTATTTATTATTAGTACTCGTATGGTATTTGATTTCTTTCAAGTTAGGGATGAACAATTAATCGAGTATAATCACATATGATTAATTTCTACCATTAATAATTACAGCATATTGGCATATTGGCATTAGTATATAAACTGGATACTTAGAATGACCTGCTATTGTCAGGAAGTAGTTGTTTTTTCCTAACAAGTTTAATCATTTTCATCATTATCGTGTAATGGGGATTTTCTCAAGCTATAGTCAACATGACGCCGGGATGTCATTCCTCTCAAAACAAAATGGAAGAACATTCCAGAAAGGAAAAGCAAAGAAGGACAAGAAGAAGCCAACTGGAGATACCATGAAAGGAATAGGCCAAAGGCTTGTCTCGAGAAACCTTCATGTTGAGGGCCTGTCTCTGTTGGCTTGCTGGATTTGTACTTGTTGCCTGATGACATTAGCTTATTAAACATTTTTAGTAGATGCTTTTGGTGCTGTTGGGACTTTTTCATATTTTAATGGTGTGACTCATTTAATATGGATTACAGTACTGTATTGCGCTCATTAACGATTATGAATGATGTAAACATCTGCACGATACGGGGGGGGGGG
>OMKK01046298.1:0-18802 GCA_900302305.1 Polymixia japonica
GAGGGGAAAGGAAAGGAAAGGAAAGGAAAGGAAAGGGGGGGAGGAGAGTATTTTTATAGAGTAGAGATTAGAGAATAGATTTAGAGTAAGATTATTGATAAAAGTGTGCATGTTATTCTGAACCATTAGTCTCTCCAAAGAGATGATACACAACAACAAAAATCATGAAAACGATGCTGTGCATTATTGTATAATACAGTAAATATATTGTAAACAGAAGCTGGATGATAGTTTACTCAACCTGCACTCAAGCGTAACATTTTGATTAAAGTCTCTCTCAAGAGCAGTTAAGATATTGCACTGGGAGCTTGTTTTCAAGGTAATGTTAATGTGACACAATGATCCCATAAAGTTAAGATTAAAATCTACTTTCACGCTATATTACTGCTTTTGTTTTGTTTTTTCATTGCCTCTCCTCACACAGAACTCAGTAATTAGCTGCTCCTTTGCTAGCATTCATTGTTGTATGTGTCCTTCCACTGCTCATTCATTAGCATGACATTCCTTGTTTAAAGAATAAACTACCACAAACTGAGCTCCGGCGATCATTTAATGTGGTCTATTATAAGCCTGTATCTACTAGAGTGAAAATACACTGTTTGGTTCAAACAGGTTGAATAAGTTCATCCGTTAGGAATCAAGAAAAAGATTGATATGCATGCATTTTTCAAAACATACTATTGATTTTGCACGGGACTCGTGGTGTCAAGACGTTCTGGATTAGCTAGCATTCAGTGTTCAACTGGCATAACTCCTGCCCATATTTCCTTTGTATCAGAATAAATTGTCATGAGCTAAGCTTTCCTTTCTACAGGCTCAAAGAAGGAGCGAGAGGTGTACAAGAAGGCTGGACGTCGGGTTACCCAGCCAGCCAACGGAGAAGCAGAACCAGGACAGCTGCAACTGTCAATCAAGCATGCTATGCCTGTATTTGGAACAGACTTTGATGTTATTGTTGAGGTATGTTGGATATCTGAATCATGAAGGTTGGTTGGTTGGTTGGTTGGTTGGTTGGGTGTTGAGTGGGTGGATGTATGGAAAGATAAATGATTGATACAATAAACAAGATGCTTTCATCTGGGTGTAGATTTTGTTTATTGAATGAATTTAAACAAAACCAGGAATGGTAAGTAAAGCATGCCATTTATCCTCTGATGTATATCGTGAACAGCTAAAAAATGTGGGTCAAGATGTCAAGACTTGACCAAAAGTACCATCCCAAGCCGTCGCAACAACTCAATAATTTGTCCCTCCATCCATCCAACCATTATAGCCATGTCTCCATGTCTGTCCCTAGGTGACGAACGTGGGAGGCCAGGACGCCAATGCTCAGCTGACTATGCTGTCGAAGGCCGTCACTTACAATTCCCTCCCCCGGGGGGAGTGCCAGAGACGAACAGCCAGCGTGGTTGTTCCGGCTCACAAAGGTAAGTAGTTTTGTCTGAGACTCGGTACGCCCAAATATCTATGTCGAGTAGAGATAACACCACCAGTGTCACTGTGACACAGGACACTGTGTCCTAAATGCACAGGAAATCCCACTTTTTTTTCTTGTATTGAGCGTATAAGTTCAGCAATTGTTTGTAATACTGTGCTGTTGTTCTGTCTGATAACTGTCTGTGTGTGTGTGTGTGTGTGTGTGTGTGTGTGTGTGTGTGTTAATGTGTGTGTTCTGCGTCCAGTCCACAGGGAGGTGTTCCGCATGCGTTACGACCACTACGCAGCATGTGTGACGGAGCACCGCGTCATCAGGGTGACCGCGCTTGTCGAGGCCGCGGGGCAGAACGAACCCCTCCTGGACACGACCAACATCCTACTGAGCACGCCTGAACTCCGTGTCGTGGTGCGTACGCGCTGAGCGCGCCCGGACGTCAAGGTTCCGATCCTCTTCCTCTGGATGTAACGGAGAATCTGATTTTTTTTTTTTTTTTTTTTTAATTTAACCCTTTGTTGGACCTATCTAGACATACAGTATATCTCTCCGTGGCGGTGTGAACAGAATGAAGTGTAGAACGATTCTATCTCCTTATTCTACCTCCAAGCTCAGTCTTTTAGGTGCGTAGGTCTCAGTGAAAATCGGTGTAGTGAGTGCTTGGAGGATGGGAGGTTTCTCTTCTGGAAGATATCACTCCATTTGACATTGTACAAAGTGTAGTACAGTAAACAATTCGGTCAGGTGACCATCTTCAGTGGTTATGCACTGCACTACGCAACTGCACCACTTCTATTTTGCGTAAGACATCCTATCCCATCCCATCCTTGATCGTGTTATGGTTCTTGCACTTACCATGTTTAAACAAGAAACAACAGATTCTATGCGGTTTCTCTCTACCATGAAAAGATGAGTGCGTTCCATAAAGACCTCAAAATTCTGATGGAATCCCATTTGACAGTGCAACATGCGTCCAACACTTCCAAACCAGGAAGAACATAAAGTAACGTCGTTTTTTCCATAGTCCTTGCATTGTAGGACAGGGAATGTTGTCAAACCATGAGGCTGCTCTCGATGCACCAGGTCCAGGCCAAGCATCCACTGCTGTCTGAATAGAGGCCCTTTGTTGCAGATAGCCCAAAGTATTAATCACAAGCTATCCTCTCCCTTCAGGTGCCTGGGAAGGTGATGGTACATGAGCAAATGACTGCCTACATCTCCTTCACCAATCCCCTGCCAGTCACACTGAAAGGGGGTGTGTTTACTGTGGAGGGCGCCGGCCTGCTGCCTGCCACAGAAATACCTGCTCCGTGAGTATCTGAGTCAGGATTGGAATCACTTTTATTAGCCAAGTACACTATATGTGAGAGGATTCACATATAGTTCACACACAAACTACAACGAAAGTTTGTGGTGGTCACCGTTCTGGTTTGACATGTTGCTGTTTCATATCCAACCAGTGACCAAATATCTCCTTCCTTCCATCTATCTGTCTCTCTCCCTCCATCCCTGTTTGTCCTTCCTTCCCTCAAGCTCATTCTCTCTCTTTCAGTGATTAAATTGCCCTGGGCAAAATGTATTGGTTGTTCTGTCTTTCCTGGCGAAATAACATCCACTTAACTATTGTTTTCTCTCCACTCCAGTGATAACATTGCCCCAGGCCAGGCGGTGTCAGTCAAGCTGTCCCTAACGCCCACACGGAGCGGTGTGAGGAAGATCCTGGTGGACTTTGACTCTGATAGGCTGAAGGACGTTAAGGGTGCAGCCACCCTGCTTGTCCACAGGAGAAGTCTCATCTCCCCAATCAACATTTTTGGATGAGCACTTTGACATCCTAGATGTTATAGGTTGGTTAACGTGAGAAACATTCTAATCTATTTAATGCCACCCAAACACTGCACCAGCTGATGTCAATAATTAATTTCCCCTCTCTGGTCTGCTCTCTGGTCTGCTAATTAGTGAAATCAGCTGGTGTCTCGTTTGGTTGGAATGAAAACCTTCATACTCTTGGACCTCTATGGCGCATGGTTCACCACCATTGTCTTAGAGGGTTTCCATTCTGATAGGACTGGTGTCTTCCAGGATGATAATCACAAAGAACTACTGGGCACTAAATGTTTTGGTGAACATTTTGCCATTATTGTCACCAGATATTAAACCAATAAACACTGAGATTCTGCTACAGCACTAAGGCCATTCAAATTAAATGTGACATACAGTATCTCAGGGAAGAAGTTGTTTACATGGCTTCAATAGAGTTGCAGACACTTGTAGAATCTAAGCCAGGGTACACTGAGGCTGTTCTGCCACCTCGTAGTGACCAAATGACCTATTAAGACACTATGTTGATGTTTCCTTTATTGTAGCAGTCACCTATACAATGTACACTAATATCTGTGAGTGAACTCTCTTGTGACTGGATGCAATCAAACATTATTCAATAGACAATGTCATAATTTACAGTACAGTTGTTTTTGGTGGTTTTAAACTGTGATTGTGCATTATGACTCAAAGTTCCTTCATTTAGCAGGCCAACTTATGCCAGAGGTGGGCTGGATAGGCAGAATCTGTACTGTCCCAAGTTGTCATGCCTGGTGATTTGTCAGTTGCCAAACTAAAATTTAAATCCATACAAAAAAACATAATACAGTAAGAACTCCAGATGTCAATAAACCGGAGTGAATGATGTCACTGTTGTTGTGAAAAGGAGTGCAGCCATTGACCTGATAAGTTCAGACAAGTATGCAAACAAATGATTGCAACACAGTTGTAGCCTACCTCATTTTCACTTTTGATATTAACCATTTTCAGTCCTGGAGGTGGGTTTTAAGTGAATAAAATTCAAAGTCTATTGAATAATGTGATTTTCTCTTGCCTTAAGCCTTTGCTGTTATGACTTTGACTACGCGTGTGAAATTAAATGAAAATGAATTGCCTTTTTTGCACTTCCTTTAATCACATTTTGATTGTTAAAAATATGACTGAACCAACTATTTTATCTAATGAACACTACTTAGATTAAACACATATAAGACAATCATTTTACATGCAACACCTACAAAATTAAGTAATCCTTCTCTAATTTATCGTTGATATGAAACATGTATGCGTTTAATAAATAACTTTTTGCAAGTATCCATTTGTTCTGACATTTATTTAAAAACATAAACACCAGCATTTGAACTAGACAATAGAGTTGGCCTTTGTGTAACAACGTTCCTTAAACATTATAGCAGAATAATCTACATAAAATGGACTCGGCCTCCTGGGCATTGCAGGTATTCAGTATTAATTGCCATCTTCTGGAGATCGCCTCTCAAAAATGCCACTGTATGTGTTGCGATATTAACAACGACATGCTACTGTTGGACATTGTCAAATGTTTATCAGTATTAAATATTATGTTGCGATATTACAAGAACTACGGCTGTATGGTGGGACAGTGTTTCAGCGATATTTCATGCTGGACAGTGTTGGTTTTGGAGGGGGGGGGACATATGTTTGGTGCTTTGTATCAACGGGGAATGATTTTACGACACACATGAATCACATGTCACACCTCGAAATCATTCGGAGATTGGTCGCCGCTGCTGACGTTAGTGCGCTCCGCTCTCCGCTCTGCCGTCTCCGTTCCTCCAGGAGAACTAGTCCGCCGCTACAGCGGAACGTAGCCGATCGCAACTTTCCAAAGCCAATATCGCGAAGTCTGCGCCCCACTTTTCGCAGCGATCGGGGCCCGATGTGCCCAATCGTGCAAACGGGGCATCTGTTCATCTAACTACAAAGCCGCAAAGTTGACCGCCTCGCAATGAACAGCTTCGAGGAAAGACTCAGCGACCGTGTTCGTCTGTATCCGCACTTGTTCGACTCGTCGCGGCGCGATTACAAAGACGCAGCAAAGTCGACGACGTCCTGGGCGGAGATCGCAGAGGCGGTGGGGTGCAGCCGGGAAGAGGCGAAGCGTGGATGGAACCGGCTGCGGGATAAGTTCTCTAAAGCGAAGAAGAGGATGTTAAACGGGAAGAAGAGCGGAGCAGCTCTGGGGGAGAAGACGGTTCCTGCGCTGTGCCCCTCCGCGCCTGCGCTGTACACCCGGCTGTCCTGGCTGTGTCCCTCCGCGAAACACCGCCAGACAACAACAACAACAACAACAACCAACGTGGCCGAAGACGAGGTAAATATGTTTTTGCTTTCTACGTTAGCTTAAGTAAACGTGGGGTGTGCGTGAACGTTTGTTTTGTTTTGTTTATTTTATATTTGTTTTTGGGAAATAAATCATTATAAAGTCTAAGAACTGCCTGGCCAAACACCAGATCGTCCGCTATGTTGAGTATCCAGTGTAAACAAACTTTGAAACGTCCGCTTGTAACGTAATGACGTTGACAGTGACGTATTTGGACGCGGGTCTGGTGTGAACGGCGACGACACGGGACTTTACCGGTGGTCATAGTGTGGTTAACATGGGTTCAACCCGGGGTTTATGTCTGACCTTGTATTATTCCTGGTCCCATTCAAGGGCATCTTTGTTACTAAAGCTAGTTAATTAACTTTGATTTGTAACTCTGTTGTTGCAGGAGGGGACAGTGGATGAATCTTCTGCCTCCAGCCCGGTTCAGGTGTCATCAAGCTCCAGCGCTGCTCCAACTGAACCGTCGACCCATAGTGTCAGTCTTTTGGAGTTGGCCACCAAGGTTGACGACTTGCGTAGCGACATTGGCCCACGTTCAAGTTCTCCACAACTCGACAAACGGCAGCAGAGAAGGGGGACCAAGCGCAGAGCAGAGGCTGACACAGTAGCCCAGGCGATGGCAGCGATGGAAAGGAGATCTGCTTTGCGAGACGAGAGGCGAGAGGAGCGCAAGCAAGCGCGGACTGATGAGGACAGATTTTCTCAACGTTTCACATCGATGATCGATTTTGCACGCACACTCTCTGCATCTCAACTCTACAGTTTTGAGATGAAACTCGCACAGCTGGTGTTCGACACACAGCAGAAGTTGCAGGATATGAAGGATATGTGGTTGTCGTCGGAGGACGACGACGACGAGGAGTCAGAGGACGACGAGATGTTGCTTCTTCTATGCCTCTTGGAGGAGAAAAAAAGGAAGAAAAAACAGAGGCGATGGTCTGTCTGTCCACTGAATAAAAGAAGAAAGGAAGAGGGAGAGTACAGCATACTGGTTCAGGAGATGCGCGCAATGGATGATGAATTGCACTTCTCCTACTTCAGAATGTCCGCAGCACGATTCGATGATTTAAAAACCAGACTGGAACCCTACATAAAACACGCCAACACGCATAGGGCGCCCATTAATTTATCCGAGAGGCTGGCGGTGACTTTGCGCGTGCTTGCATCGGGTAGTTCTCAACAATGTGTGGCTGCGAGCTACAAGATGGGCGGCTCGACGGTATGTGCAATTGTCTCTGAGGTGTGTGCAGCAATTTGGGAGGCGCTTGGCGGTGATTTCGTCAAGCTTCCCTCATCGAAACAAGAATGGGCTGACATGGCGGCAGACTTCTGGAGGCTGTGGGATTTCCCCAACTGTGTCGGTGCTATTGACGGAAAACATGTCCTCGTCAAGGCCCTCGCTGGAGCAGGCAGTGACTTGTACAACTACAAAGGGGCACATTCCATCATTCTCATGGCTACGTGCGATGCTTGCTACCGGTTCACCATGGTTGATGTGGGGGCATATGGCCGGGAGAGTGACGGCGGTGTGTTCCGCAATAGCAATTTCGGGTCCAGGCTACTAAAAGGGAATCTTGGATTACCAGAACCCACTGAACTACCTGGCTCCAGACTGCAGAGTCCATACGTGTTTGTGGGAGATGCTGCATTCCCCTTGAATGTCAACCTCATGTGCCCCTTTCCAGGTGTGTATGTATGTGTGTGTGTGTGTCTGTGTGTAAATATATATATATATTAGGGTAGAGCATGTTTGGACTTTTATAAGTTTTGTGTGTCAATATTACAGGGGAAAATCGACAAACCTGCTCTGTGTCTCTCCTTGTTAAATTGGTGCATGTTTACACGTGTTGATTAACAATATTTTTGTCTGTATATCAAGGTTCTGTCCTGAGATATGACCAGAAGGTATACAACTACCGCCACTGCCGAGCAAGGAGGACCATTGAGAATTCCTTTGGAATACTGGCTGCAAGGTGGAGGATTCTGGGCCGTCCTATTGAATGCGTACCTGAAAAGGCTGAGGTCATTGTCCGTGCATGCATGGCCCTCCACAACTTTCTGATATGCACAGACGCAGCAGCAGACAGGGCTACAAGATACATCCCACCCAACTTCACAGACACTGACAATAATATGACGGGGGAGCTCCACCATGGAGAATGGAGGAGACATGTTGAGGGGGACACCAACCTTCAAAAAACAGGCAGACTGTCTGCTGCGAGCGCAGCAAGAGCAGCTGTTTGTGCCAGAAATGACTTTGTTAACTTCTTCTGCTCACCAGCTGGACTAGTGCCAGGGCAGGATGCACACGTTAGGAGAAGCCGTCGCAATACTAGTTCAACTACTGATTCATGTTGATTTAATAATAGTTAAACTGACTTTCACCATTTGTACATTAGGAGAGGACATCTAGTTCAAATACTGATTCATGCTGTGAAAATGTGTCTCTTTCATTAAAGTATTAAACCAACTTCCACCTTTGTGTGGATGTACCTTACTCTGTAGTTGTGGAGAAGGAAATAAGTAGCCAAACAGTGGATGTTTGTTAACCTGCAAGGCAGCTGGACTTGTGAGATGACAAGTTCACCGCGAGAATAGCGATCACGAGAATCCATCTTGTCAGGCTTCAAGTTAATGCGATTGTGGCCGAACCACAGCTGGTTCAGACCACTTAGCGTCCTATGAGGATCTACTGGCAGCTACGGGTGTGGTTTAGATGCGATGACCTAATACATCCATGGTGATAGACGGTGATAGACAGATGGTTCATCCAATCACCTGCCAAGTATTTTTTGAAAGTGCCTGCCCTTTTTCAAACAGTTTCCAATGAAGACTTCCCAGATGGTTCTGTGTAACTAACCATCTGGCACGTCAGGTTAGGATGTTTGTGGAGGGTGGCTGGATTCCCAAGGATACCTAAAGTAACGTTTAGCATTTTAGGACTACTTCTTTTAGCATTACTTCAGTACAATATTCTTAACAGCTACTCTCTTTTTATCATAATATACCGAGAAGTGAAAATCAGTGAAAAATATCTCACTGGAATAATATTGAATCAGCAGATTAAGAAACTATTGTGTGATAATTAAGTTTGGAATATATATGATGCACTATATTATAGATCTTGAATAGAAAATTGTGTATCATTAATGCATTGTTGAATGCAATGCACAATTCTAAAAATTTGGCCATAGAAAAGAGCTTAGTCTTGGACCCTATCATAACCTTATGTTTTGGTCTTCATAGGTATTGTCTTGTGTCTCACCTGGGGTTATCTATATCAGACCACTGCCACTATATACATGAGTCGGGCCCTATGATTGAATTTTACCAAATTGTTCTTTTTTCCAATTTTGAATTTTCCAATTTCATTTTTCCTGATACTTAATGCTGTATAAATACATTTAAAACTGCCTGTAATCCCTATTTTGTTGTCCCTTGGTTAATCTCAACCTAGTTAAAAACATTTCCTACAAAAAGGAACCATTAGGTTTAGCCTAAAAGATGACTGTCAGACAAGCACACTTGGCTTTGAAAATATTTGTGGGTGACTTGTTCCTAACTGTGCCGTTTGTGATTAGAGGAAAGATATGTTCAGATTAAATAGTTAGGCCATAGTGGAGTGTAGCATAGGCAGCCACCCTCGCTCAAAAACAGCTGGATGGCTGTAGTCACATGACCACCTGCATGTGAATCTGCACGTACACAATTTGACTTCATCGTCCCATAACTAGTACACTGGATTTTCTGATGTAAACGTACAGGTGAACACACATGCGCCTCTGTTCCCCATATATACTGCCATGACACAGAATATTTTTTTCACTTAATATTTTTTTATTTTATTTTACGATTTAGACATGCAGCCCCAAAATCCCCTGGTATTCTGCATTCAAGTCTAAATTACATTTTTAAACATAGATTATGTCCATAATTCCTGCAATACAGAAGACATAGAGCCTAGGGCTTGACTCTAGTCTGTCTGAGATGGTTGTATGCTGTCAGTTTATTTAAATATAAGACTTACTTAGTCCTATTAACAAATACTTAGGGCTGTGTGTCAACATAGTGAAATTTTCCAGGACCAGCAATTCTATTCCAAGATGTTTTTATATATATATACACTGCACTTTTCTTTTCAGTGATAATTTGGAGCTTCAACACCAAAATGCATTCTTCTATCATAAGAGGATTTAAGCACACCATTTTTGGCCATTATTTACTGGAAGTATTAAAAAAAATCAATACAGTTAAATTAGTTCTATTGATATTCATAGAAGACAATACATGACAAGAAAAAATAGTTTCTTTTGTCAGAGGGGGAAATCAGAAATTGCCAACTAGAAAAATATGATGTTGAACTAAGCATTCAGTGCCTCATCAGTCTCTCAGCTCTCTGACGGTGGTGGCGCTCCCCTGCGCACAGCCTTGGCCAGGGCTTGCTGGATGACAGGGTACAGTTTATAGCATCCCTCAATGCAGGTCCGGACCCCTGCTGTCAGAGTCTCTTCACCCATCTCCCCGTTTGACTGTAGCCCAGAGATCTGGTTCAAGCTGGGGAGGAATGCAACTGTCAGACTGCCTTGGTTCTCCTCACTACCTGAGCAGCAGCTGTTTTCTTCCAAGTAACTGGGGTCAATCATGTAAGAGGCCCCATCTTGTTGGATGGAACAACCAAGTACCAGGTCATACATCTCAATCCCTGCGTCTGCCAGGGCGAGGGAAGCGCATGTGACAGCATGGGCCAGAACTGAACCGTTGTTCTCGAGAACCATCACATTTACTTCAATCTGAGAACGGGGGTACTTGTGGAGGCACATGGCTGGCTGCAGACTCTCAAACAACATCAGCGAGAGATCCTTCTCTTCACTCCCTTGGATCCAGGAGCCCCTCTCTGGGCAAGAGAACGGAGCATAGCGCAGGTCAGTAAACAACCTGGATAAATAGAAAAAGAAAGGGGGAGAACTTTATGGCATCAGAAATTATTCCCAGAGTATCTTACACAGTAGGTCCAAAGACACAAAGGAATTAATCACCACCCCCACACACACACAGTTAATAATATGTGCAACTTGCAATGTATCTGCTATGCAAAACTACATGTTTTATACCTTCCGCATTTCATATCGGTCTCATCTTTTCGCTCTGTTTCTTTTGGGCCGTAAACACAGCACATCAGCTTCGTGTTTCCAGCCTCGATGTAGGCTGATCCTTTGGCTTGGCTCACAAGTCCACAGCGGACGAAAACGGGCCGCACATCAACCTGATCCCGCTGTCTACCATCTGCTCTGGTGCCGTCTGAGGGCAGGGTGGTCGCTGGTTTGCGGAGAAACCGCGATAGACTGTGCGACACTTCTGGGCCTCGTAGTCTTTTAGTGTCAGTCGGCATGGTTAGGTTAAAAGTTGACTATTTTCACTCTGCGTATCCGCGTGTAAACCCCGCTAAGTTCTGAGCTGGTCCGGACCGAAATGTGTCCCCGTGAAACACAGCACACGATAAATAATTCCGGCGTGCTGCAATGAGCTGGCGTGGCACCTGCAGAGAAGCTCAAAAATGTGTAATGCAGAAATCATTAATGGGACTCCCTCATTACTATCATTATTAGTGCGCAAAATACGTGATTTTATTTTAATAAAAATAACTGGCAGACAACAGCTTGAGAACACAGTGTATGATGAATGGACCAGAGGGCAAACTGAAACGAATCTAAGATTTATACTTATACTATAGTCCACTATAACTGTTATTCACAATGCGTTTTCAACAAGTTACTTATATTCCCCTTAACACCATCTGCCCACTCATCGTTCTCTAAGCAGAAGTGTATTGACGACAGTGTCTTTTTCATTGCATCAGCCAAACCAAAGCAGTTCGTCCGAGTGAGGTGGCGGGCTGGGGCTATGATTGACAACAGCCTTTATCCAATAAAGATTCGCGTTCTCCGTCGTGCCGGTGTGGTTGCACCAATAGCGTAGCCTTGTGGGCGTACGCTCTCTCTGCGCTTTCCTTGTGATTGCACCAGCGTGGGCAAAGCGGTGTGTGGAAGCAGTAACTGAATCATTCTGCAACAAATAGCAACGTTTGTGAGTATAATCATTTGGCAATTTTGCGGTTGAATTGAATATCTTGTGTTTTGTCATTCAACAAAGGATATTTTGTAATAGCCGTGTGCTGAAACCTCGCTCCCTGTCTGGCCAGAGTGACATAACCTGGCTGGCTAATTCGTTAGCTAACGTCAGTTTGTCCAGCTAGTACCGCTACCTGCCATTAGCAAGCTACAGTCAGCTACAATCAGTGCCAGCTGATGAGCCAGCAGCAAACACCTTGCCCCGTCTGGAAGAACTGTTTGCGAATAATGATTGGAACCAGTCTTTTTGATTTAGGGACATGTAGTTCAATGCAATTTATTCACATTAACTAGCTGGTAACTTACAGCAGAGCTGCAAGGGAAACATTTACATTTTACATTTTGAATAATTACCTTTAGTTAACGTTACTTTGCCTATACACCCTTGAGGTTTCACGTTATTCCTATGATTGTAGACTGTTCAGCCCTTATTTGTATCTTCAACCCTCTCCCAAAGGTAGAACCCATAAAACCAAGGGTCTGTGTGTTGCCATCAAGACGCATCCATCCAGTTGAGCTCTCTTTCGTTCCATGTAAAACTGCCCTGGGTATTATCACTGTGTCCTCAAAGTGAGACTCCTCCTCACAGGTACAGCTTTTCTCTCTCAATGGCCTGCTAAAGAATGTTTATGCTGTTGTGTTTGTAGATTTCATTGAGCCTTATTCATGATCAATTGTCCCAGAGAATAGACACATATTTGTCACCACCTATTTCTCTGGTTGCTAACGAGGTTGTTCTGTAGTCAGGCGTGGGACAGGGGCTGTTTACCATCCGCTTGCTCTCCCCAGAGAGCTTGTGGCTTGAGCTGTGGAGTTTCCTATGCCAGCTAGATTCCCAGCATTTCCACAGATGGGAATTAAGCACCACTGCCTTTTAATGGCACACTGTTTCTTTACACTCCCTCCGTGATGTGCTAGTTACTGGTAATCAAAGATTTGGTTGTGTGTCAGACAGGTGATTTATATATTTTCCTTCTATACCTGGAACTCCTGTATAGAGTTAGCTAGAACCATCATAAGTTATAACCAGAATAGTCTTCATGTGTGGTTTAAATAGTCACTGGTCATTTGCCATCTGGACTGTTCTCTCATGCACTCCAAGTCAAGTGTGAAATATCCAAGCCCTCAAAATGTCATGTAAACTCTTTTACTTGTTTTTACTTGCATATCCTTGCATATCCTTGCAAGTACATATTGCTGTTTCCTCCAATAGCCTTATTCCTACTCATAAAGTTTGATGCATGCTGTGAGAAAGAAAATCAATCCCCCTTCCATGGCAGGACACAAATATTTTCATTCCAAAATCCACTGGTAAGAATGGGGCCTACACATTAGGGTTGGTTACCTACCTAGTATCTACCTTTCTGAAGTGGTTGGTAGGGCGGGCCCTGCCCCCGTCCTGACTTGAAACTTACTGTCACTGGTAACTTCACTAAGCCAAGCAAAAACCAGAGATAAAAAGAGCACAAAGATAAAGATGAGCATAGCATCATCACTGAATCATCACGATAGGCTATTGAATACATGGCTTGAGGTCTTAACTGGGACATATCACACTCTGCTTCCTCTGTGAAGTCTTTCCATCTAAAATGCTAGCTACCAATGATATTATCATAATTTCCTACATTCTTTGCCTTGTGCTGATCCCATCTTGCCTACATCACAGCTCTGTCTGCGTCGGTTGCAATGGGAAGACAGGGTCAAGGGGCAATTTTAGGTTGAGGGAGAAGGATGGCTTTTCCACACAAGTTATGACGTGCTAGCTAACTGTAGAATCTAGGCCTAGGCCCAACTGTAGAATCTAGGAGTAACACTGAGTGAAATGAACAGTTGAACACCATCCCATCACCCTTGTTGGACATGTAAGATCCATTTTCTGTAATACAACATTAAATTATGCTTTATGAACAGATTGAACACTAGGTAGGGAAAGGGGCTTGCTGTGTGCACACGTGTACATGCATGTGTGTCTGTTCAGAGGGGCGTATATGCAGGGTTCATGGAATTTCTGGAATTTTAAAAAGTCTACTTCAGACATGGAAAGTCTGGGATTTTTTTGGGTCAAATCATGGAATATCACAGCATTTTGTTTGTAACATGTTTAAATTTTAGTTGCCATTTATCAAAATGTAATAGTTTCCATGCAGTATTTTTCTTTATCGGGTTATTTCACGCGTTATCTGTATTGCGTGAGTGGTTGTTATGGTTACTTGATTTTTCAGCGCCCATTTATCTCCTTCCTGCTCCTCAACAACTGCTCAGCACAAAGGCGGCCTGTTTTTCCGCTCATTATAACTTATATTTACTTATTTACTCACTTTTTAGTGAGCCTTTTTAGTCAAGGAAGTTAGACTTAGAGTGGGAACCCTGTATATGGAAGCAGACCTTGGGGCAATAGATGGAACTGTCAGGAATGGCCCAGCTGGTTTAACTGGTCGAAACTAACTTTAAAAAAACCCACTGTTAAAACAGAAGCCGTTTAACACTGAAGGACACACTAAAGGAGATTTCTAGTCTCTCTGTTGTAAGGGTGCACACATATGAAGACATGCTAGGTCTATGGATCATGCATTTGATGCTGAGGAGCATCATTTAGTACAAATATAATGTGTGATGGAGCTCTGCAACTCTCAAATCTCACAGAGATCTAGCTTCACCATGAGATAGTCCAACCTGAGACATGGGTAGACATCAACTAGCTTAGTTTCAATTTGTTGGTGTTTCTTCCCATCTTGAGCTGAACTCTCGCTGGCTATTGTCAGTCTCTGGCAGAGGTTTGTGTTATTGTCTGCCTCCTGCTACAGGAGTGTATCCAAATTTGAATCTTGGAAAATACTGTTGACGACCCGACTGATCTGCAGCTTGAGCCGGAAGCCAGAGAGTGAGTCCTTAACCCCTCTCGCACTGCAAGATTAGCTAGCCAACTGTCTGTGACAGCTCCCCCATATGTGCTTAGTCAACAAAGACTGTGAAAATAGTCGCGATGGCAAAATGGGACTTAAAGACCAGACTTAAAGATGTGTAGTGCAAACTCAGCATGAAGATGCTTCGAGGCAAAACTTCAGTGCAAAAACCACAAACCACATAGACTTCATTTTGCTTGACGTTGAATGTCATTTTCTGTGCTCTCTAATTGGGGCCCAGCTGTGATGAGCTGATGTTGCTACATGTTTAGACCGGTGTCTGTTTTTCCATTAGCATGTGGTTTGCTCTACTGCTGGTATACATGCTCATGCCTGTGTTGTGACTGTGGAACAAACTCGGGGACCCAGAACAATTTAATTGGCGGTGGAGCTGATCTGCTTCGTTAAAAATACTTGCTGCATCGCAGGGCTGCAGGAAGGAAGCCAGCTGAGGGTTTTTTTCTGCTGTTGGAGTGTGTCAAGGAGTGAGTTTTTCATAAATGACTTCATAAGCAGTTATTTATTTATTTAAAACTGTATGATGACACAATGTTGCACTTGTTTATCTGTTCCAACACATGAAAATGACAAAAGAAAATATCCAGCTGAAGCAGATAGAAGTCGCAACGGGAACCAAGCGCAAACTGGTTTGTCTGTCGTAACGCGTACGGTCGGTGGGGCACCGCTGCACGCCATGCATTCAGTCTTCATTAACCGTGCATTATTTGTGTGTGTCTGTGTCCAGGAAGCCAATATAGAATGGACTCTTCACTGAGTGCAGCTCAGATCCGTGAGAAGTTCATTGACTTCTTCCGTCGCTATGAACACCAGTACGTCCACTCCTCGGCCACTATCCCACTGGACGACCCCACGCTGCTATTCGCCAACGCCGGCATGAACCAGGTATAACACCCCCCCATACCCCGTTCTCTAGTGCCTTCATACCACCATCTTTAGGGCTAGCTGAAAATTGGTGACTGGAAATTTGGTGCAAATAGTTTTTAAAGCTGTCTTGCTACCACAAGCATGCTTCAGATGGTGCTAATGTGGTTTGTAAACATCAGAGATGAACTTTGTTTGCTGAGAGAGGGCTAACCCTGTCAACGTGGTCATTACATAATTGCTTTATAGTTCAATTTTAGCTTTACTAATATTGGCTCAATCATTTTACAAACGCATGGTAAGTGGTCCTGAGCCACCGTGAAGACACCTAGGGTTATGTAACTTTTCATCCCTTCACCTACTCCTGGGAACCTATAGAACCAAGGGTCTGTGTGTTGCTGTGAGCTTCTCCACTGACCCATCCTCTCTCTCTCTCGCTCTCTCTCTCTCTCTCGCTCTCTCTCTCTCTCGCTCTCTCTCTCGCTCTCTCGCTCTCTCTCTCTCAGTTCAAGCCTATCTTCCTCAACACCATCGACCCCTCCCACCCCATGGCCAGGCTGCGGCGCGCCGCCAACACCCAGAAGTGTATCCGTGCCGGAGGCAAACACAACGACCTGGACGATGTGGGTAAGGACGTCTACCACCACACCTTCTTCGAGATGCTGGGATCCTGGTCCTTTGGGGACTACTTCAAGGTATTTTCTCTCTCAAACTCAACATGGGTTTGTTATGGGGATGTTATGGGGATGATGAAGCCAAAATGAAGCGAAAAGCCATCAGCTCTTTAGGCCTACAGTTGGTTCATCAGCCAACATCAGTACTCACAACAATAGAATATAAAATAACAAAGTTGTTGTAGGCCTGCTGGACCACCATCACCGTCATAACAATACATTTTTGTATTTTTTGTATTAAGAATTTGGAGAAGTCAAAACTTCATAGAACCTTATTTATGAGTGTGTTGGTGTATGTGATATCTTGTCCTGATTAAGCAGCAATGTTGAGTTTCCTCCCCTTGACAAAGTGACTCAGCAAGTAAACCCTGTGTTTCTGTGTCCACCATATCTCCCTCTCTTCTCCCTCCCTTCTCTATCTTCTCTCGTTCCCTAATCATTCTTTCCTCTCCTTCTTATTCTGTCTCCTCACTCCACCTCTCCCTCGCTGCAGCAACTGGCCTGTAAGATGGCCTTGGAGCTGCTGACCCAGGAGTTTGGTATTCCCATAGAGCGTCTGTATGTCACCTACTTCGGGGGCCACGCTGACGCCGGCCTGGAGGCCGACCTGGAGTGCAAACAGATCTGGATTGACCTCGGGTGAGTCTAGTTCCAGAATCGGTGTAAGGTCACTGTAGATCAAGTAGATCCGTGTTTTGTTTTTTTCTAAATTCTTTGACACGCTATTCTTTTAATTTCCTGTTTGCCTTTTTGTGTTCTACATTTTTGTGTTGTGGTGACATGTCTGATGGACAACGGAGTGGCTCAGAATAGTATTAATTCAGAATCTATCATCTGGAGACAGAATGATGAGATTCTTGTTCAGAATCGATGTGAATACCATTGTGCGTTATGTAAACTGTTTGTAGAATTTGGAGTGTAAACAGCTCTGAATCCAATCTGAGGTGAATCTGATTAACCAGAAAAGATCGATCAAGATAGCAGCTTTGTCAGTAAACACAAGGTAATGGGAATCTGTTTGACCTGTACTCAGTCTGGATCAGATGGCTTTATTTGGAAGTTAGCTTAGTTTAAAGTGCAAGTTTTACAGGTACTTGACAGCACAGATTTTACAACGCTCAGCAATAAAAAGCAGACAAAACAACACAACTGGAACAACCGACAAAAACAAGCGTCCCGATTACAGGGACACTATTGTCTCTTTTTCCACATATTCCATGATATCTTTGCAATTGTTGAACATAAAACGTGAAACAACCCAAAATGCTTAGTAATAGTGGGACAAAGCCAGTTAACTGGTAAGCCATACTATTCTGCCAGCAGTGGCCACTGAGGGGCTGTTAGAGGTTATGTGGTCTTAAGATGTCTGCACATACACCGGATGATGGACTTGGTTTCATTTAGTCCCCCATCATCTCCTGGAGATGCTCAATAACCGACATGGCTTAACAACAATGCTGCCCTCTTGGCCAGAGACTTTTTTTTACCTGATTAAATAAAGGATATAATAAAAAAAAAACACTTGAACAAGTTCACTTCCTCTTAGAAACCTACCTGAACGACACAAAACACCTGCAGTCCTTTTGGCCCTAGTTAAAGCGGTTACACAACGCTGTGTGTGCGATCACTCCTGTGGGAAGTCACTTTGTTCTCTTCCCCTAAATCCCCCAGAGCCTCCATGCTGCCTACAGCAACAGTCTGGAAGCTTCTCTTCCTCTCTGTCTCTCTCTCTTCCTGTCTTTTCTAATTAATAAAACTGTCTTTGTATTTTAGCGCAGTCCACTGGGGCTGGGCGATGTGTCTGAAAAGTGACATCACAATATTTTTGGAGCCAGTGGCGATATTCGATACAAAACTATATTTTTCTATTTTTTTTCTGTACTACATATCCACATAATGTCTTTTGTAGATTTTTGGAACAACACACCACACACGGAGAAACAGGGAGTTTAGTGTGGATTTTGAACGGCAACAGTGTTGTAAAATTATATATAGAAAAACACAAGCTAAATTATCTCGATATACACATTTTCATAACATAATTGAAAGATATGACCGCCATATATTGGAAAAATTGATATACTGATATACTCGCTCAGTGTGGATTCTATGGCTAATTGTGTTATTACTGACACACACATAGACATGCTTATCAACCTCCACTGCCAACTTCCATGAGCTGTATTGAGACCTAACAGTGTGTGTGTGTGGTTGGTTGGTTGGTTATATCAGGCCTGTCTTTGTATCTGTTTGTGTGAGTATGCAGCCATCCCTTTTATTAATTGTTCAAACACAGGAGAAACCTTGTACTATCCAACACTGAAGTACTAATATGATATGATTAGTAGATTCAACTAACTGTCAGTCTTTATGTCTTTCATTATCTCTCTCCCTGTCTCCGGATCTCTCTCTCTCTCTCTCTCTCTCTCTCTCTCTCTCTCTCTCTGTCTCTGTCTCTCTCTCTGTCTCTCTGTCAGGATGGAGGAGGCTCGTATCCTGCCCGGCAGTATGAAGGACAACTTCTGGGAGATGGGGGACACCGGCCCCTGCGGTCCCTGCAGTGAAATCCATTACGACCGCATCGGAGGGCGAGA
>OMKK01046303.1:0-11115 GCA_900302305.1 Polymixia japonica
AACACAGCAGAAATGCGGTAACTGGAGTTATTGGGGCGGACCCCTCGGTGTGATGTAAATATCTTTCAAGTCATCCTCCCATGATTGTTTGGTGAACTATTCCTGACCGCAAACAACAGGCCACCTTGCGCAATAGAGATGTGCGCTCAGGCAGAAGGCATGGATACTGAATACTATATTAACGACAATTATGACCAATTCATTCTCAATTAAATTGTTTGAAATCGGGTTAATATGTGATAATATCTTTTTTTTTTAAATTATTGTTATACCTCGTGTGGATTCATTCAGAGGGTCGTAGGATGCACGACAGTGTAGCCTATCTGTGCAGGATATCTGATATAAGAAACTACTAGACCAACCTAAACTGAGTGAGGTGAGGCTACAATAACATGGATTGAACAGTGTGTTAGATCTCTGCTGTCGTCGAGTCATGTTGGCTGCAAAAACTTTGTTTACAGACACACCGCCTACAGACCATATCCTGTATCGTCCCTCTCGGAACTACAGCGCCACCTACTGGGCTGAATAACGCATTATTTTGTCAATTTCAATGGAGAAAAGACTAGCAGAGACTACTAGAAACGCTAAATTATAAATAGTTAGTTTAGGTTTAGTTAATAACCGTTGTGCTGATGTAGGGATGACGACTGTGAGCTTTGTTGACGTGGAAGACTCCTCTATCTGAGGAAGACCTTATAAAAAAAGTTGTCAAGGATCTAAATCGGTGCAGGACAGGATTAGTTTGTCGGAGAAAAGCAGCTCAATCATAAAATGCTCCTTGGAATATCTCGGTGATTACAAACACAGATTACACAGATTACAAACCTGAAGATGGAGGGTGAGGTGCAGAAGAAACTGATGATAGTGTGAAACTTGTGTCGACCTCCACAGTCCTCTAAGATTCCATGAGAGATGACTAACAAACGTATTGGTCCGCTTCACACAACCTAATGGACAACGCAATAAAAAAAACATTGTTGGTGTATGTGGTGTGCAAATGGTGCTTTATGCAATCATTAGTGTTTGAAGGAGCACTTGAACTTCTAAACTGTGTCCATTGCGGCTGAAAAAGAACCATTTGTGATTGCATGTACAAACAAGACTTCTGTTGACTTGGATAGATGAGAAAGAGATGGAGACAGACTACAGACAAACAGATAGATACACATACATACATACATACATACATACATACATACATACATACAGATTAGACACGAATATAGATTAGAATAGATTAGACACGAATGCAACACAAAATGCTTAACAATAAAACAAAAAAAAACGTATTTTCTAATCTCACATTCCACAGAAAATCAATGTACCATCAATATTAGTTTTCAGCTCCAATGCTTATTTTATTTATAATAAATAAAAACCCAACAACAAATACTATTTAATTTGTTTTGTAAAAATCATCTTGACATTTCACAGTGTTTACACAGTGAAGGATACACACTTTGAGGGTAAAGGATAGGCCATCAAAATGCAGAGTAACCACAGATAAATGCTCACATTCAGAACAGTACACATCAACAGAACCAAAGAGGTTCCGTGGCACTTTTCTACTTTGCTTTTAAGAGAGAAGTGGTATTTCAGGAACACCTTACACAATGTTGTACTTTATATTACACATCTACACAGTACCATTATCTTTTTTTTTTTTTTCATTGTAACTTGGCAGACTTATTGTCATATACTAAATCTGATACATTCAAACATGGAAAAATGGAGTTGTCATGACATTAAGTTATTAAGAAATTAAAAGTTTGAAAATGAAAATGTTAAATGCTTTCTAAACCACTGTCAAAACAATTTTCTTTGCAGTACGGCTTCGGTTTAATCCACCGTGAGACACCTGCAAGTGCACATAATGGCTTAAAAACTCAAAGCATCAATTGATTATTTTTTGATTGAGACTGCAGATAATTGTTTTGGAGTTTAAATTTCAGTAATTTTTCGAGAAAATTACAGGTGTGTAACAGGCTTCTATCAACTTAACAAAAGGTTGAGAGACAAGCGGCCCACTCAGCATTGTGATTACAGTAATTCTAAGACACAAAGCATACATACTTTACACTCTGGGGGTCCTTCAATAAAGTTTAAGGCATTCTAGTACATAATAGGCCAGCTGCCTTAAACCAACATATATTGTATGGATTCACCCCTAGCCAAAAAAATATTTCGGGAATCCAACAGGAATATCATTAAGCACTGGTTCCAAAATATGGCAGATTCAGATTGGATAGAAGGCAGTTGAATATTAAAAGACGTTTTAGAAAGGGACAAATACATGTTATATGTGATAAATATAGCAAATAAATATTTTTGAATAATGAACCAAACATATGAATATAAAAAGAAACAGTCCATACAATTTATTACTCTTTTCCAGTTTTTCCCCAAATCTGTATATCATTGTAACACCCATATTTCAGAACAAATATTAGAGAAACTGGGGACACGTGGAATTCTATTGGGCCAACTGTCAAATTGTTGAAATGAAATTTCACATGTTTCCTTGTTTGTAAAAAACAGGTAACAGAGAAAATAACTTCTGGTATAATTTTACAAAAAAGCTAAACTAATAGATAATTTGCTATCTTGTATCTTACAAAGTTGGTCACAGAGCACTGAAGATGTCTTCAGTAGTGACAACTGTCCCTAATTTTTCTGCATTCATTTTGCAAAGTGATTCATGCTCTTTCATTTGTTCCAAAAACAGCAGATTCAGATTGGGAAGATAGACAGGTCTGAAATCTATTACGTGAATTTCTAAACTTACAACGCAACAAGACTGCTACGGGTCTGTGGCTCACCATCACTGACCAAGTCTTGTTGTGGCCCCACCACTTTAAAGGAAAGCTGTTCTACGGCCATTAGAAAGACTTGAAAGTAAATGCACTTTAATTGAGCAGAGATTTGTTTGCTAAAATCTAAACTTTTTGTTTGCTATTTTGAAAACTGAATTCAAACATGGACTAGAAATATGAGAAAACAGGTTGTAAAACATGACTTGTTGGTTCTCCAAAGCCTTTTCAGAGGCAGTAATGCAGAGGGCTTAGCCAAATATATGTAATTTTATGCACAAGTAGTTTCCATAATGGGACGTGCCGGGTTGTTGGAGATGGGAGAAAAAACCTTGTAAAAATGTGATTTTCAAAGAACGTATTGATTTTCAAAGCACAATTTCCCTCGTTACATGATGTACAATGTTTTGTGCTCTGCCAAGGCTAGCCTAGTGCATCAGCTGTTTGTAAAGTTAATGCACGTGTCAAATAAAACTCTCTGAATCCCCTACATACTGTATGCCTCTTTGCAACTGAGCACCGGGCGGTGTGGAGGTGTGCGGTGCTCGGTTCAAACAACACACATCGTTGCTCTTTGCTTCTGTCCAGCGAGTAAAAAACTAGGAAGAAATAATGACTGGAGTGGGACTTAAAGTTGACCAACATTCTAGCTTAAAGTCCACCATTAGCATTGTTTTGCGTTTTTGACCTGTTTATTATTGTCCTATGCCAACCCCCTTGCTGCTACGAATCAATTCCATAGTCACCACCGTACATTTTTGACAAATAAGATTAAAATTCCAAGCTCCTCCTGAAACAGTACTTGGCAAAAAGTGACGCGTCACTAAGGAAGCTGTCATGTTGTTGCCAACGCTAACCACACCGTTCCATTTCCGCTTGGAGAAACTTGAGGGGGAAAGCAGGAAGTAAAAATTGTCGGCTTTAAATACCTTCCAAAATAATTCGCCCTGCTAAATTACATTTTTAAACCTCTGAATATATAGTTTAATAATGGGAATAAAACATAACAGTCTTCTTGTATTGATCCTGTCCCTTTGTTTGGGCTGCATTATTTACCCCCCTTAATAAGAAAACTGGGGGATACTGATATGACTGCTCCAAACACCAAAGCATAGAAAAAGTACCAAATGGAAGACTCGATTTTATAATGTAAAATTTAAAGCACCCTTAAAGAGTCTTGAAAAAAATCATGAGTGTACAAATGGCAAAAAAGCTACAAAACTACTAAAAGAGGACAACGTCAAAGAGATTATAACAGTAACAGTAAATCCCTATGATCTTCCTCTGGAATGTGTTACTTCCCTGCGCAAAGTGCCAGGATAAGGTCAGTATTTTGGGATGAGTTGTACAGCTACAGGTCAGGAAATGTGTCTTTGATCTCTCCCTCAACTTCAATCTGCTTGGCCGTTCTGACAGCTTTTTAAATACACTTCGTCTTGTGACAGGTGTCCGTCATAGGCTTCCATATAGAGGCTACTGGTACTGCTGTTACTGCCGCTGCTGCCCAGGAAGGTGCCGACCGCCCGCCCCTGGCGCGCGTGACCCACCGCGTCGCTGAACACTTTGTTGATCTGCTCCTCCGACGGCATCCACCAGTCTGGGTTGGAGGCACAGTGCATCCGGATGAACTCTGACAGAGGAAGAGTTTTTAGAAAATAGATTAAAAATAATCTTTGTATTGATTGCGCATTCGCATGGGAATTGCAGCAAGCCTTGGTTTATAACCGCAGTTAGTTTGCAAACACTCACAAGATGGTTTTTTTCCCTATGATGATATGATGATGATATATTAGTTGTCATGGCAGACACAGTGCCACGTATTTATAAAAGTAGGTCTAGTTCTACAGTTATATTTGCTGTGTCACTTCAAACTGGTATCCCAGGTTCACCCAGGAAGACCACGCTTCATTCTGACGCTGAACCAAAACGTTGTCATTTTAAGATGAATCCCTGAATCACAAAGTGGGTGATACCCAATGTCTAAAACTAAACACACCAACAAACAACTGTTTCATACCCATTTCCTTATTTGTTATTTGTCTTAGACAGCTGGCACAATTTACATCTCCTGTTCACACTGTTGTACCTCTGAGGCAGCTGACTTTGACTGGGTTAAGTGGCCGTCTCTCCAGGCCGGGCTCTCCTGAGTGGACCGAGCGCTTCCTTTTGCCCAGGCCGCAGGAGTACTTGAGCTCGTCCGTGGTGAAGACGAAGCGAATCAGGTACCGCAGCAGCCGGCGGCCATCTTTCTTAGAGGAGTTGACAGCTTCGTCCCATTGCTTATTAGTGATGAAGAGAGGATAGTTCCCAAGGAGTTGTTTACTACCCTGAGGGGGACGAGGAAAAGATAAGGAGAACAGTGAAAACATAAGAGGTAGTGCTTAATTATATATGCATACTATAGCTTGTTTGCTAATTGATATATTAATTGTACTGCTCATGCAGAATCTGGATAAATGTTTACTAATTTGACAGATACCACCCGCTTTTTGTTTTTGTCTGTTACACAAAAAATGAAATATATGGTAACAGATAATGTGCATGACTGTTACAAAGTAACAAAGTAATTTAATTTCATGTCAGTTTCAATTTCAATTTGTGCAACAGGCAAACAGTATGAATATGCCCTATTTTGAAAAATGATTCATGCTTTTGAAAGAAAGCAGCTGAAATGGACAATTTTGATTCAATGGGGTGTTTTAACTTAAAAATATAGAACTGGAGTATTATAAGGGTGAAGCCATTATAACCGTTAAAACACATTTAAAAAAACAACACAAACCTCAAAGACTGTTTGTCGTTCTTCTTCCTGTGGGGATAGAGTTTATATTTAATTCTACATCTTAATCTTGCTGGACTGTAGACATTACGATAATATGAAATATTTGTAATGCAATATACTGTTTATAACTGAATATGGACACTTGCAGTATACTCTATCTAAATAAACATCGCACGATCGCATTAAGCTGTATGCAACTGAAAATGCATGCTTTAACCAGCAGAAAGAAAACCAGAAATGAGTGAGACTGATGAGCTATGGCTAATAGACTAGAGTTCTGCAGCAAACTGTTTTCAGACCTCTGTGAGCTGCTCCTCAGGCATGGGCTGGACCAGCTGGTTGTGGAACTGGAGAACAGTCTTGAAGTAGTCCAGAACATTCTGGCACGGAACTGTATAAAAACACAGGTTAATGTGACCAGCAATACGACCACAGTGTCAGGGTTACTTGTAACCAAAGCAATGTCAAAGTCTAAACTACGCATTTGCATTGCTTTGGTGTGTGTGTGTGTGTGTGTGTGTGTGTGTGTGTGTGTGTGTGAAAGAAAAGAAAATAAAAAATGTGTTATAGGATATTTTCCATTTCAAGTTTCAATTCCAAGTTTATTTAACAGGGACCACGTTTAATAAAAACATAAACCTCACAAGAAGTCTGATGCATTATACGCATAATTAGACGCATCCTTTTCATCCCCAGTCCTTGGGCAGGTGAACAAAAGACCAATATATTGATCTAGAATCTTTTCAGTTGTATTGTTTGATATCTTGTGTTCAAAGTTCATATGTATTTAGTACTTTGTGATCAATGTGGATATCCCCGAGACCGATACAAGTGAATTTAGAGAGAACGTCTCGGTGCTAATTAGGTTAAGGTGACCCAAGGGGCTGTGAAGCCTCAGAACAGGAAACAAGAATAGCAGTTCAGTTAAGACTGTTGTCTCGAGCTCTGATGAATTCAGGCAGCAAGGCTGGTTTAAGGATGAATACAATCTATTTTAGGTCATTTAATATCACATTCGTTCTTAAAGTCAGTTTAAGCAAGATATATATTTTTTTTTTTGCCAATGGGAAACGATAATTTCACTTCTATGGAGTTTCATTTTTTCACACAATTTTCTAGAAACGTGTCTATATCAATATAGGCAAAAAAAGACAGACCACCTCACTAGTATTGTATAGTACAGACAATGACACTTAAAATTAAAATAAACAAGGTAATTTGCATTGGAAACAAGCACTGGCGTAGCCATGGGTGTGCCAGGGTGTGTCTGTGCCACCCAAAATTGCAGCTGGCATATCCAAATACGATCATGTGAAATGATGAATAAATTAATTGCAAATAAAAAAAATTTGCATTACAGACAGACCACAAGAACGAGCTAGCGAGCAGTAGGCCTATAGACTAGGTCTGGCCTACCAGGATAAAGATCTTCTGTGATAAAGTTCCAGCACATCCTGTTTCCTGATAGGCACACCCAAATTCATATTTCTGGCTACGCTAGAGGAAACGTCATTTAATAAAATCTCACACCTTTGGTTTGTCTTTTCACTTGTGAGTAAACAAGACTAGGTCAACACCTAGTATGTGGCTGGACCGAGTATGGTCAATGTGCGAAATTGTGGCCAAAAGCCTTGTCGCTAGAGGGCTTTTAATTTGAAATAGATCAGGCCAATGGGGAAACTCCAACACTCGGCCGACCAATGGTGTAACTTCATCACTCAGTCAGTGAGTCAGTGAGTCATGTGTTTAGAGGGCTGGCCCCGCTGTTGCGGTCCAGCCAAAAAAGATTTTACAACTCAACACTAGATTAAATGATGGACATTTTTGCAGCGTATGATGACTTACACTGCCAAATAATGACTTAACTGGCGATATTACGGTTCCATTAAAAACCCATTTCGCATTGATGAGCTTCTTACTCGATAATGACCATCAAAAATCTGCTGTAGGCTGGAGAGTAGTCAACCAAAGGAAGGAAAGAGAGCAGCTGACATTTCTGTAATATTTCATCATCATATTGACATTTCAATATTTGCGCACTGCAGTTGAAAACATTTCAAATATTTGAGGCAGGTTAACCTTCTTTGCACCGGTGCGTCAGCACTAGCATACATTTCCCTACAAATGTACTGACTGCCATCACTACTTCACCTGGAATATTCTCCAACTTGTTGCGGAGCTCCTCGTTCTCCTGCTGCAGAGACAGCACCTCCTGCTCCAACTCCAGGCAGCGTGGGCAGCAGTTCTCCTCCTCTTCCTCATCCTCCTCAGGCAGCGTGGACGAAGGGTGGCCATATGACTCCGACGGAGTTGGGGAGCTCCAGCCCCCTAGGTTGTGTCCTTGAGGAGACCCCCCAGATCCAGACTCCGCTGGTGGACATTGTTCATCCTCCGGACATGGAGCCAGGTGAGATTGCTGCTGTTGCTGCTGTTGTGGTTGTTGTTGTTGCTGAGACCCAGAAAGCAGATAGTTTTGGAGGGAGTCTGTAAAGATTCGGAGGAAGGCAGAGGTTTGCTGTTGGTTCCATTGGCTCCGTTGAGACTCCTCGTCCGGATCCGTTGTGGAGGCGCTCTCGTCGGGTTTGGGTTTCCCCAGGGAGGAGCAGTGTCCCCCCTGGCCGTCCCCCGGCCCGTCCTCCTGCTTGATGTTGGATGTGAGGGAGGACGAGGACTCCAGGAGCCGGCCGTTGTTCAGGAGGCTGAGGACTCGACTGCATTGCTGGGCAAAGGCATCCAAGATGAGACGGTTCTCTACAGCGGCGCGAGGAAAAAACCAAAAGGTCAGAGACAATGGCAATCAATCTCTACAACAGCATCATCTACAGCTTGGTCAGCATCTCAGTCATCTTTTTAGTGCCACGACTCTTCCCTGTTGACTGACTTGTGGCTTTTAAAGAAAGTATTTCAGGGCTTGCCTTGTTGCATCCATGCAACAAGCAAGTGAGAAAGTGTGAAAGTACCAGTTACTTTGTAGCTAGTCTGTTTCCTGTCGGAGGGCATTTTAATGCATAGTTATAGCAACAAGATAAACTGTGTGCTAAATTGTGGTTTGCACTTTATTGCTCTGGCTTCCTCCCTACAACATCTCTGCCTCTACTGTATCAACTGTGTATTTTAGTGGTAAAGCATTCAATTGCACTGCTATATAGGCGCCTGCATTTGAAACATCGCCAGTGTGAGTAAGCTAATTTTCTCAGACGTCAATAAACTCCAAGTCCTAATATCTACTATAAAAAAGCAAACCAAGCAAATAAATCAGCACAAAGCTATTGTCCAGAACAACAGCCCTCTGTGTATATTCTCCCTGGCAGTCTAGGCACGTCTCAATGAGATGATCTCACACATCCCTCCCTGTAATGATTATGAGTCCATTGGCCTCACACACACACACACTCTCACGCACACGCGCGCGCGCGCGCACACACACACACGAAATGGGTTTGAGGCGGCCCCTGCTGTGTTGCCAGCCACTGAGACGTGTCTATCAGCCTGGCGCAGATGTGTCGCATTTATTAATATGCGCACCGTCTCTGTTTACCCGTAGAGATGTATTTGATATCATTCGCCTCAACCCTCCACCTCCCCCCCCTCCTCTCTCTCTCTCCTCTCACAGCCTCGGTGGTACTGTGTGCTGAGAGCCCCATAAAATTTCATTAAAAACAACATGCTTAGCAGAGGCAAATTTATGAGCCCCATTTATATTAATCACAACTCTTTGGGAAGGCTTTTAAATGCAATTCGCATTATTGTATGCTGAACTCGTGGCTGAGGCCGCGGGTCTCCGACAACACCGCCCTCCTTCAAATGAGGAGGACATCAACTTGTTTGCCACATGAAAGGAAGAGTGCTGTGATCTGTCATTATCAATAAACAGCCGTGGAAAGGGCAGCTCGGATTGGATTGTACATTTTGTACATTATGGCTAGATTCATTAGAGCGGGGCTTGTGTGATAATTACATCAATAATATTAATAGCTAGTGCAGAGAGAAGTATGTACAGGCCAAAATACAAGCCAACTACAGGCCAGTCTTTAAGCCTGTGTTGTATTCCTATAAGGAACATATTAAACTATATAGAATAAACATTTCAGACTGAATCAGGCTGTAGATCTGTTATCTTACGGCTCGTCTCTGAATTAGCGCGTAGCCTATGATGCTTCATGTCAACGGTGCATTTTTACCGTTTGATATGTAGACTAATATAGATTCTGAGCTCTGTGTGGATTGAACAGTTGATTGTCTGTGAAAGAACAATAACCAGCAGTCGCTACTGCTGGCAGAGATAAGGAGATTAATATCTGATTGCAGGATGAGATGTCTAATGTTTAATTTAGTAACTGCAGGGATTAGGTTCATTGCTTTCATCTTAATGTAGGTTACCCAGACCCACCCCCATTATGAGGGATACCTTCATTCTGAGCACATCCCTTTAATTAACAGTTGTGGAAAAATATGAGCACGTAATGCACTTTAACTGGGCTGTGCATCTGCATGTTGCTTATTTAAGCTAACAAACACATTGGATTCAGACTGCTCACTCATTAAAATGCCAAATCAATCACTGCAATCAGATATTAATCTCCTTATCTCTGCCACAAACAGAGCAGAAAAGAAAGGGACCTGGTAATGTTGAAAAAACAAAGGAGATAATGAGATGATTGTGCTCTATATATCTAGGTATATAGCCAATCAGGTTTAACACTAGGACATACCTACTGTATCTGGATCTCAAAACATTGAATACAATAACAACAAATAATAATAATAATAATAATAATAATCATCATAATAATAATATTCTTGAAAGGTCCTTTTACTTGTCAAACCATGAGCAGGAACCATTCCCATCCCACACTTAACTCAACAAGTTTGCAACCCACCTGAGCTTATACCGTAGGTACAATCTGGGGACTGGTGGTTGAGCGCGGATCGTCCGGGCGAGTATCTGGCGTCCTGGTGTCGCTGCTGGCCGCCGAGTGACGCTGCCGCCGCCGCCGCCGCCGCGCTGCCCACCGCCGCAGAGGTGGATGTCGCGACTCTACTACTGGGCCTGTTTTCACAAGGGAAGCGATGCTGTTCCGGCGTCTGGTGATGCTGCTGGCTGCTGCTGATAGCGGCGGAGGTCTGGTGGAGCTGCTGCAGCCGCTGCTGCTGCTGTTGATGCGGCTGGAAGGGATGCGGCTGCCCGGGGTGATACGTGAAGTGATGCCCGCTGCCGTCACCGAAGAGAGGGACCTCCACCACGGTCGACCTGTCAAACCGCGACTTGCCCGCCGACCGCTTACTTTGGAAGGTTTTCAGGGTGCTGTAAGGACCGCGTTGCTGTCGGCACATCTTCGGGGCGCAGGGCCCTTCGTCCGCGGGTTGCGCTTCTCCCTCCATCACCGCGGCCCCGAAAGCGGCGCGGCGCGGCGCGTCTATAGGTAATTCGCGGCCGCTATTGTCGCGTCCTTGTGTGACAGGCTGGGTGATGACTGGGGATCTATTTTCGTCACTGTCTGGCTCGGTTTCCCCCTCATA
>OMKK01046305.1:0-11667 GCA_900302305.1 Polymixia japonica
AGTGATCTTTTATCAACTTCTCCCGCGGTTCTGCGCTGCTGAGGCGGTGTCAGATGCAGTCTGTTTTACTCTCCCGCTCTCCTCCCGACGTGAAACCCAGGTGTGACAGTCGCCCAGCTGGGCGTCAGCTGCTGCGGCAGAGCCAGAGCGTTCCAACACCGTGGGGGTGAGGGGGCTTTGCTCCGGAATAGACGCGAAGGAAACATGCTGAATTAGCCGAGTGTCACGGCAGAGAAGATGAAGCGCGCGGAGCGCCACGACTAATCTACTCTCTTTGCACCCTGCTTATTAATATAATATATATATATATATTACACATGTAATGAGTAGGTTGAATGTCCATATGCAGGGAATAGTGGATGTAATGTGCACTAATATCATCACAGAATATGTGATAACTGTAACCAATCACCGTTGGCTGTCCTGAAAAAAACAAAAACACAATGATTTCAGATAGTTTGGAAAAAAGTGATTACCTTTTGGATTCCATAGACAAAAAGATATTTGAAGGGCAAAATACATTATGATGTTATAAACAATAATGGTTAACCGCGGACTCGACGATGATGTTCAACTCTGTTGCTTATGTTATGGATTTTGGGGGCAGAGACATTCAAAATAGCTAAATGTCATCACGTTACATCAACCACGGCAATCCAATGGTTGTCCAACTGTTCTATATAGCTAATTAATAAACTGTCATGTAGCATCTCTAAAATGTCTTCCCAACCCAGACAGTGCATATGGAACCTATCTAGACATTATGACAGACTTTAATGTTGCTGTAAGTGTTTTTTTTTTAAAGACAGGCACTGATATTGAGTGCACCTTGATGTGGGGACAATCTGGCCTTGGTAAACCTGAGGCAGTAAACCACAACTACTCCTCCATGCAAGACCCTAGAGATCGCTGTCAGATTGGATTGTGTAAAACCATCAGGCTGTAACACGAGAGGCACATCTTTTATGTGCATCATGTCCACAATAGGACTCTGTTCCACCCTGTTAAAGCTATGGCTCTGGCCCATATCTCTTGCTCCAGTCCTAAATAATTAAATGCACTTAGTGTGTCAGTAGTCATTAGGGACTCGACACATTTGACCTGTCTCACACACATGCAGGGTCAAAAATAGGAGGCCACTTGCTATGCCTTTCAGGAATTAATAAGAAGTCTTAGTCTCAGAGCTCTCAGGGAAAAATAGCCAATTAAATTTGCTTATTTAGCCAGGAAGGATTTTTTTCAAAGAAACAACCTGCCCCACACTTGTATAGTACATGTAATGTACAGTCATTCATACCAGGGAGTTACCTAGTACATCAAGCAATAGCCTTCTACTTTTTTCTTAATTTTGTGGCACTCCATAGGAGAAAATATCCCGTGAACCTCCCACAGGGAGGTCGGAACGCAGCACCAATTACAGAACAGCGTCCCTGGAGCAGGTCGTTTACAGTATGCGTCTCTCTTCAAGGACACTTCAACACGGAGGAAGTGTGCTGTCATGGAGGCTGGAACGCGGGGGCCTTCTGGGTGAAGGACGGGCTCCCTTTTACAAAACACCCTGCTGCCACTCGGGCGACCCTCTGGTCACTGTTTTGCTCCTGTAATCTGTAGGCTTCCTTGAGGGTATTACAGTTGGTTAATCCAAGGTAGACTCTTATACTGATGAAACGGGGTTGCTATCGGAGGCAAAGTAATGCAATGCTGGGTAAATTAAATAAATGCAATAAAACAATCTGTTAATGTAATATCAGGAGAACTGTGTCAACGTGTGCGCCAGAATAAAAGGTAATTTATGAAACATCTAAAAGACTTTTTTATTAAATGTTTTTTTTTGGGTTTTTTTACCAGATCAGAATCAGAATCACCTTTATTCACATTACATGCACAAGGAATTTGCTTAGTGTCTTTGATGCAAGGATACATAATTGCAGAGTCGCTCAATTGGTACAAGAGACACATACCGGACCTAAATATACAGTATACCTAGATATAGATTGATAGCAATTTCACAAAAAAAGCAAAAACCTGTTGGATAGTACGGACCTATCAATTTATCAATTGTCAAATCATAACAGTTACAGTAGTCGAATGAAACGCTGACTCAGCAGATTCCGGCTCTAGTGTGGTTATTCAGGCCACAATCTGACCCACTCCACCTGGACCTGATGCCTGTGCCGTATCGACCCGGCAGGCTGTTTGTGGACAGATAATGTGCAACTGGTGCTTCACACCAGGCACTGTTGTTCATTTTATAGACCCACCACAACGGTTGGTGATAAGAAGGGGTTTCTCTGTCTTGTTGACTGGTTGATTGGACTGCAGATTACCTCTTTCCTCAGGGTGCTGCCCAGAATTCGAGCAGATGTTAGCAGCTGACTTTGAGGTGACTTTCTTCGCTGTCTGTCCCTCTTATTCGCTATAGGCCCTACGAACACTTGACGTGGATTTCGATACCTTCGCTCCCTGAGGCTGAGGAGGACGAGGAGAGCTGCCGTTACCTGGCATACTTTTGTCTCGGCGAACTGACCTTCATCCCTTCGAAAAGGAAATCCTAGAACATGAGAAGTGGAAGTCTAATTGGAAGTGAACTCTTCATTGTCTGCTTCTGTGCTCAACATGACCCCCGTGTCTCCTCACTGCAGTCTAACGTCCATGATGTCTGGAGGAGAAGTCAGAGCTGTTAATCTGTTTTTACAAATGACAGACAGCAGCTATGAGAGAGATCGGCACCTCAAATAGCAGCGTGATTCAGGAGCGCAGCCACCAAATGTTTTGTAAGAGCATCAAAGCAGCAATTGTTCTATTATTGAACAGGAGGCATGAGCTAGTTAAGGGGTCCTTCAGGCAAGAGGTATGCGTCCCTAGGCTTATTCAATTGTGAATGAAGATGAAAAGTAGATCTGCAAGTCAACAACAGTATTTATTAATAAAGATAATAAAAGAGATAATTTTAAGCTTTTTTTTACTTTATACCATTGCTGAGTCTGTATTTGACATTGAACGCACCAATGATTATCTTACCAATGTTAAAAGCAATTGAACATGCTTCCATAATCCCTACATAATATTCATAATGCTGTTAAGATAATCCCAAGGTACAATATAACAAATATCCATTGGCTGGCCTTTTCATCTTCCGGAGAAGCTCTCTGAGGTGCACCAAAAACAAAAACAAAAAAACCCCCTAGTAAATCAGTTGTCTGTCTTAAAACACCCCTCAGCTTTCCTTTTTAAGGGCAAACGGGCACCACACAGCAAGGTCAATTAACCTTGATCTGCACATAATCTGATGGAACATTGCTCATCGTGGTGGATGGGAATTTACCAGGTGCTTGAAATCAGACTTTGATCTTTTATGTAGTTCAGGTGGATTAGTATTGCTTTTGTTCTTTCCATTTTTTTTAATCTTTATTAAATCCTTCATGACTTGAGGCAAGCAGCCACGACTAAGGGATTTTCCACCTGGGTTTTGTTTTGTTCTGATGTTGCCTTAGGTCAAAAAGTGTATTAGTTGTAAACACAGCACAGAAAGGGACAAGCCCAACTGCTTTATAACTGAGAAAGCAGCACTATTTCCCCTTTATAACTGAGAAAGCAGCCTGAAAGTGAAAGTACGTCACACAGGTCGAAAGTCCCTGCGTCTGTCTGCGTTCAGCTGGGTTCACTGATTCATTCAGGGAGAACAGTAACTCTGTTTTCATCAACAAAATGTCCGCTTACTATTTTATATGTGGCTAGAGTTTTCTTTTTACAGATTGTGTGTAACTCAAATTCAAATATTATATGTTGGAAAATTAAATATATTATTATGTGTGTATATTAGACGATCATCCATATACTTGAAAAGGCATTACACAGGACCAAGTTTCAAATGAAAACCTGTATTTCATCCATAAAATTGATCTTAACACCCACAATTTTATTACATTTTGTTATTTATTTTTTTATTTAGAAAATATAAGCTCCATTGTCTAGGCCTAAAATAAAACCATATTGTTTGATGATAACCTAACAGCAAGAAAGATTTTATGGGTAAAGTTGAAATAATAAACTAACTAAGAAGAATTTGAAATCTGTGGAAACACATTTTGTAAAAAAAAAAAAAAAGAAGCTTTTAAATCTGTCAGAAATTGTAGCATTGGTTAAATAGTAGATCTTCATGCTAATGTATAAATCATGGATCATGGATCATGGTTATACATTATTGATCTTAATCATTTCACCTTTGTCCAAAGCAATTAATGTAGGTTTGTTGGAATGCACAGTAGTATTGATAAGTCATTACAATCCACCAATATAACATCATATGTATTATAGTGTTTTGTAATAATAGATTCATAGTAATTTGTAGAAAAGTCCTCCGTTAATTACTGGTTCAAACGGTCCCTAGGTAAGTCAATAATATGAAATTGATGTACTTACTTGACATATCAACAGTGTCATCTCAACTCAACTGGAAGTGACCCAAGTGACTTCTGTCAGTGAAATAATGTAACCATGATTGAGCTGCACCAGTAAGTTATTTCTGACTTGCCTCAGGTGTCAAGCCATCAGTTTTAATTGAACAGGTCCCTTGAGACTTTTTTTCCCTCTTAGATAATAATTTAAAAGTATAGTTGTGGCCACACATTCACAAAGTTGCTTTGTTTTACAATTTCATTATGTTGTTGTTAATTGCTTTGATGGAGCTACAACGACTTTCAAAGAGTTTGCAGTTAAACAGAAATCGGAAAGCTTCTTATGCTGGAGTATCGTCACTTTATGAGCTGTAATAAAGAAATGATTGAATCATTCCCTTCCCTCTTTTTGAGGAGGAAGTATCAGGGGAATCGGGGATTCTCTGTGATGTAGAATTCGTAGCTCTCAAATAGGAAGCAATATGCTCCAGGAAAATGTTTTCTATATTTTAACTGGTTTTACATAGGAACAATATGCATGAGGCCTTATTTTCAGGACGGTGTGTCTAGCGCACCAACCTCGTCCTGGTGAGCTGGCAAAAAATAAAGCAGATTTCTCTCTTGCCTGCGCCCGTTTCGTGGCTCGCCATGACATCATGTGTACCAGAATGAGTGTGAGGGCGCAGTAGAGGGTGTGTCAGTAAAAAAACAGGCGGCACGGTACAATTTTGGTGTGGAACAAAATGCTTGTGCCTCCGCCTACCCAGACCACGTCTCAACGCCAGCGCTGGTGTTCCGTGCTGTTTTCATGGCTTTAATAGGTCATGAACATAGACTTATCCAAAAACACATAAACCCCTTCTGTGTATGTTATGTTGGTCTATTTCATCCAACAATCCCAAGATGCTTGGATCAAAGAACGGGCTTGAATCGAGTGAAAAGCAGGCACAAGCTTGGATCAGGCTACAGTTTGAGCGGTCAGATTACCTGCAGCTAATCAGCAGAGCGAGTTATGGACAGGAGTTGATGGAGAGACGGGCTGGAACAGACAGGATTATAATCTGAGAGGGTTTCAGACTGAAACACCAATTTATCTCCGATCTGTCATTTCCACAAATGTATCTTCTCGGTGCCCCCCGGCCCATGGAGTGATTTTGACAAGCCGATTGTGAGGCTTGCAGGAAGGTTTGCGGGATTATATTTTTTATAGTTAGTGTACATCACTTTCAAACAAAGTTAAAATCTTCTTTCATAAACTGGCTCCATCTCCACTGAATCAATACATCTGCAATAAATCACCATGACTGGTTTCAGAAATATCTCATATTTAGCTAGGCACACGCTGTGCCTATACTGTGCAACTATCTGGTATTTTGTTATTCCAGAGAATGTCATCTTGTGTGAGCATATGCATGTATTGAGAGCGTAAGAGAAGCAAATGACTGTTACATTTTTAATTGGGAGCAGCTGTGTGTTATCTGTTGAACGCTTTGCAGATACTTACTCTACCTGTAATAACCGCTCCCCTGAGCTGTCACTGTAAATACAAATGTTCTTCTTCACCTTACCAAAAAAAAAAAAAAAAAGACTGAAAAATGAAAAAAAGTAATGTTGGAAATGTTTGGCGTAAATTGCAATCACACGCAAATATATCATTTGCATGACAGCTTCTGTGCAAAAAACCTGTTCATTTCAGCATGAGCAGTGAGGTAAGACCTAATAGCTTTTGACCATCAACTGAACTGTGAGAATATGTCGCTGTTGCCGTGATGCAGAAGATATTGGAACCAGGGACGAAGAACGGAATTTCTTGGCATCGCCGTAAGGGAGGAAAAATATAAGGCACCACTTTATTTGAAGAGGTGTGCATAAGACTGACACGACACTGTCATAATGAAGACTTATCACTGTTGTCACTACGTGTCATTCAGTCAATTACGTCACTTTTAATGCAAAGTTTGAGATGTCTTTGTTATGGCTTAACTTCATCACTCAGTCAGTGAGTCTGTCAGTGAGTCAGTGAGTGACTCAGTGACGGACAGACGTTCGTGTTCATAGGGCTGGCCCTGCTGTTGCAAAGAGAAAAAACAAACAAAAAAAAAACGTTCCAGATGCTGTTGTGTTAGTTGCTGTTACTGTAGGCATGACTGAGCAAGACGGGCTCATGTTTATCTGGCTTTAAGGTCGTGAAAACTGATGAAGAAAATATCCGGCTAGGGGCCTTTTTTGGTGGTTTTACTGTTCATTTCATTTTTTCATTTTTTTGCTTTTCATTTTGTTTGCCTCCTTGAAGGCACTTGCTTTTAACATTCTGTGATTTTCTGGGGTTTTTTCTTTCTTTAGTAGTTATTATAATATTGTTTTATTTTTATGGTAATTAGGTGAGACCCTACAAGCCCCTCTGGGCTCCTTTCCTCACCTGCACAATCTGTATTTAGTTGCATGTTGTGTCTGTTTTCTGTGCAAAAATACATGAACTAAACTAATAAACTGGAATCCTCTCAACTTTTCAGCTTTACTTCACTGCTGATGTATTTTATTTAAAATGTATTTCAATTGAATCGAAATGTATTTTCAAATTTTGTGTTGTTTTATAATATATACGGGTCAGATCTAGCTAATTTATATTCTAGTTGATTTTACTATTATGTTTGACCATAGTTGACCATTTTACTATCACATGTATTTTTGTATGTCCTGTTCACAGGGCAACCATCCAAAAGAGAAGCTGATTGTTGTTGTACCGTCCTGTTAAAATAAAGGTTAGAAAGAGCAGAGGAGGGTAAACAGAGAACCTGCATACAGCTTTCATAACCTCGGTGGAACTGTTCTCCGTGTGTGGTTCTCTGATAAGGAGCAGGTTCAAAGGTCCCCGCTGATACTCACACCAACCAACAAACCACTTTCCACATACTGTACAGACACATTAGTGCACGCAGGCACACACACTCATATCACGCACACATGCACACACACACGCACACACACACACATATGCACCACCTCTGCTCCCACTGATATGAACGAGAAGATGGAAGATGAAAGTAAAGTCAGTCAGATTAAAGTCAGTCAGATTAAAATCAGTCAGATTAACACTGAGGTGAGAAATTCCACATGTACTTTTCCCTCTCATAGAATAATGGACAGTAATATACTGCAATATTTGGTGGACTTTACAAATAAAATGTCAAATCTAACTAACAGGCATCTTTTAGAGATCATGCGATCTCTAGATCATAAGAGATTTTTCAAAACAAGTGTGGGTCTCCTTTGGGAACATATATTTGTGTATTTGTGAGTCTATTGAAAAAGAAATTCCAAGAGAATGATTATTTTGTTGCTAACCAAGGACTTAAATCACCTATTATCCTTTAAAAAGTACTGTCATTTGTTTCACTTTGTTTGTACTTTCAATAGTTTTTCAGTAACCTTGTGCTTTCAAAACTCTTGATACATTTGTTTTTTGTAACACTGATTAAGAAAAATGTCAGGAAAGCCCACATCTGAGCCTACGCCAAAGCGTTTGATGATGCCTATCTAGATGACTTGCAAATCACTATACTGTTGAATCAGTGCAAAAGCCTAAATGCTTAAATTGTTAGTGAATCAAAGAGACCTGCTACATGTCATGCAAGCTGGCGTGTTCTGTTTGACAACCATTTTTATTTTTAAAGCCCTAATAAACAAGAAAAACCAAAAAGGAGCAGTATTTCTCCTCAGGGGCCAATAGAGGTATAATAATATTTCCTTATTTGTTCTGATGGAGTTTAAATCTTTTGGCAAAAAGGCCTCATTTCCTTCCTTTGCCCACTGGCTAAGATTAGAGTGTAACAGGATCTCAGTTCTCTAGTTTCAAATGCATCTTTAGAGGCCAGTTGAAACATCATCATTTAGAAGAGCCATTTCCCTAAAGCAACTCTGTTAATATCGCACCTACAAGGCTGTAGATAACAGGATAACGGGTTGAGTTCATGCATAATACAGCGACAATTATTAAGTAGATTTTCTCCCCACTTCCTAAAATTCTCCATTTCTGTCATATGAGATGTCCAGTCAACATGAATTGGCAATTTGACACATTTGGCTACTGGTCACTTTACATCACTTCACAATAAAAGCTCTTCAGGGGACTCTGCTCCATCGTGTATAATAAAGCTATATTATGAAGAGGCGTAGGGCAGGTTTGAAAAAGGCTAGTAAACCTCTACTGAACAGCTGTAGAAATGTACAGTAATGTTAAGATTTTAATCAGGATTGATGCCGTTCACTATATTGTAGCATGACTAAATATATTAATACTTAGGTGGCAGAATCATTCTTAGCGTTTCATCCAACTTGGAGAAACATGTAGACAGTGAAGATAGCATCAGGTAGTAATTTGTCAGAGAAACTTTCTTAGGTGCATTTTATTGGTCTATGTTGCAAACCCCACCCATCTGGTAGGTCAAAAGAAACATACCTTACTGAAGTAGATAAGACAGGACAGGAAGTGCTGATACGGCACTATGGAAACCCTTTAGACAGAAGGGAAAAGTATTGACACGCCACCGCTGCAAATCGAAACCTTGGTCTTTACAGCTCTGTCTGCAGGAAGGAATTACTCCCGTTGTGTCTCCCGCTCAAAGCTATACGGTTTGAGACGGACAAACTAGTTATGACAAAATGAGTGAAATACAAATTAAAACAAATTAAAAATTTAAAAAGAAAAAAAAAGCTGATCCATTGCCTCGAGGCAATAATGCCGTGTCCAGTCTGCTGAAATGATTGTGTCCTGCCTCTTCAAATGAAATGTGCTGAGTGACCTCTGGCATGGTTTCCTTCACTGGGAGTCTATCCAGATATTGGCTTTTAAAGGAACGGGAAACATATCTCTATTTTTTTTTTTTTTTCATGGCCGCGGTCATCACTCTTTCCCCCTTTTTTTCTCTAGAGCACTTTAATGGTATTCCAATTGACTTGTTTATGGCTGTGGGTGCAAGCGAACTAATTCAATTAGCTGCGAACCTTCCCTTCACAGGCTTTTAAGTTATTGTCAAACGTACACAAGCCGATGTCATTAAGGACACCTTGAAAACGCTTTTCCTCGCCTGCGTTCTGCATCTCTTTCTCTCTACTGTGCTCTGGCTGTAGCACTCTGAGTATAAATAACATTGTGCGACTGTGTTAGATGTGTTAGATGCTGTACAGTCTGCCGCCGTGGTAATCTGAGATACAATAACGTGCAGGTCTCTCCATTAGTAAAGACGCGTCTGTGGTGAACAGCTTGATCCGTCCACTTTACTCGGAGAGGCCTGATGGATTCGTACGCACCTCGACCCTGCATTAAAGGACACTGTGTGAGATATAATATAATCACCCACGTAGATTTGAAACTAAATAAAGGCCATCACTCTCAGAGACTACGGGTTTATCTTTAGCTATAGCTGACCGTTCCTTTTCATCTACAGAAGGTCAATGGATGAACATCTGCCTTTCTATACACAGAATGGCAAAAAAAAATAAAATAAAATACTTTCAAAGTAACTTCTCAAAATCACACCACTTGTTGAAAATATGACTTTCAATTCAATTATATTCTCCTGACAGGTTTGGGGTTGAGTTGCACTTGGCTCGTGTGGGAAGGAAGAGGTGGTAAAATGTCTGTATAGGCTGTTGTGTAAACGACAGGAAGCTAAGCTATGCACAGGATAGGTGTTCACTTCTATAACATCCCCCAGTGGATTCTAGCCAAAAGGAATAATAACACGATTGAGGAACAATCAGAGAAGTTCTGCCAACTGGTGAATTATGGCCAAAAGGCTGCATTGGATAGAGGAAAGCGGAATGACGTTTAGTATGGCCTGCAGACATTCTTTATCCATAGTCTGCTGACATAAAATCCTTTATGAATTGTCAGAAGCTTCCTTTTGCCCTGGAACATTTTCTAGAGAAAAAAATGCAATGGATGCTTGAATAAAACTGAGAGAGGAAGAATGGTTACATAACGGTTACATCTAGTCCAGCATCACAGTTGCACACAAGCTAATTCCCAAATCCTCCGAATCAAAGAAATGAATATAACATACCTAACTGCTCAAAAAGCCAATATAAAATGCAATATCCTCTAGTATATGTAGAATATCTGAAGTAAAGGTCACTAACAGGCCCATACCTTTCTATTCATCCAATTTGTACCATTAGATATATTCTTCAAATCGTTTTCTGCTCCACCTGAGAACATTTATGTAATTGCTGGTTGCTGATTGGAGATTTTTTTTCCCCCTTAAACTATAATCTTAAGGTTTGCCTTTAAACTGATGATTTATTTCCATAATCTCTCATCTGTGTGGAGCTACTGAAATAAAAGCTTCTGTTAGCTCATAGAGCTAATTGACCTGTGAGGTCATGAAAAATCTGCTGTTAATGGTCTGGGGTTTTTTTCTCCACTGAAACCTAGCTAATTGACTTGGAAATGAGGGCGCCTTTTAAAAAGAGGGTGCTGCATTCTGGCATTTCCCTAAAGATCAAAGGATCCAAGGAATATGATAAATTATCAAACAAAGATGTCTCCTTCAAGCAAAAATCTGATAAAAAAAAGGATCTTTCCCAAGTTGTGCCATCTTTCTCAGTCATTAGTGGGAATAGAGTCATTAATTAATGAGTAGAGGAAGTGAGGTGTTGCTGTTTGCTACGATCTCACCTATTAGATGCTGTCTGCTTCACCCGTTTTAATATGAGATCACAGAAGGTGGTGAAAGATGAGATATACTGTAGTAAACTATATTCTAAAGAATCATAACATATATTTTAGAATCATAACATATATTGTAGAACAATAACATATATTACAGAATCATAACATATACTATAGAATCATAATACATACTATAGATTCATAACATATACTATAGAATCATAACATATATTACAGAATCATAACATATACTATAGAACCATAACATATATTACAGAATTATAATACATACTATAGATTCATAACATATACTATAGAACCATAACATATATTACAGAATCATAACATATACTATAGAACCATAACATATATTACAGAATTATAATACATACTATAGATTCATAACTTATACTATAGAACCATAACATATATTACAGAATCATAATGCATACTATAGATTCATAACATATACTATAGAACCATAACATATATTACAGAATCATAACATATACTATAGAACCATAACATATATTACAGAATCATAATACATACTATAGATTCATAACTTATACTATAGAACCATAACATATATTACAG
>OMKK01046350.1:0-12630 GCA_900302305.1 Polymixia japonica
AGGATGGATAGATGAAGAGATGGATGGATAGACAGATGGATAGATGAAGAGATGGATGCATAGAAGGATGGATGAAGAGATGGATGGATGGATAGATGGATGGAAGGATGGATGGATGGAGAGATGGATGGATAGATGGATGGATAGATGACTGGATGGATTGATGGAAGGATGGATGGATGAAGAGATGGCTGGATGAATTGATGGAAGGATGGATGGATGAAGAGATGGAAGGATGGATGGATGAAGAGATGGAAGGATGGATGGATGAAGAGATGGAAGGATGGATAAATGAAGAGATGGATGGATGGATGGATGGATGGACGGATGGATGGACGGATGGATGGATAGATGGATGGATGGATAGATGGATGGATGGATGGATGGATGGACGGATGGATGGATGGAAGCTCTTTTTAGGTGCTGCTGTTCTTTTATATGACATCCACGTTTTGGACTTTATTGACAAGAACTGTATTATTTTGTGTGAAAGGAATATTCCCTGCAATACACATAGTCAAGAAGTATAAAGGACAGTCTGCAATATGGTCAAAAATCCTCCATAATCCTTTCAATCCAAATAAAACGTAATTGAAAACCTTCAGCTGTTGAAAAAAGAGTAAATGCAAGAAAGAGGGAGATATTCCCACTCCATTGGTATTGCTGCAGGGCTGTTGAGGTTCTTAATCTTCACATCTTGAGGATCTTGGGCTGGGTTATGTGTGCATATCATTTTCCACAAATTAAATAGCGAAGTTGAACTGAACAAAGACTAGGTTGGCTGTGATTGACAGATTAATAATTTGGCTGTGTGATGAAAAATGTAGGCCAAGAGAGTATGCTATCCTCCTCCTGTGTAGTTATGTTCTTCAGAACAACTCAGACTTTGGTTTTGTGTTTTTAGAAGCTATAAGCTGCTACATGAATGAGATTAAAGCTTTTGCAGGGAAATCCTCTCCAACACTGCATGTAGATAGCTCACATATCAGTCTAGTGACTTCATTGTCCCTGTGGGCATATAATCCCAGTGCACATCTACAAAAACGCTTCTCAAACGCTTGTTGCACAGACGCCTGTGCGCCCACCCACACACACACGCGCGCACACACAAATGCACAAGCACACACTGCCCTAACCAAGTGAGCTCCTGCTGTCCCTTATCTTGCTGCTTGTTGCTTGTTTAGAATTCAGCTTGCAGACAAAGCTTGATCCTGCTCTGTTCTGTTGGGGTGTTTAAATCCCGCATCTCGCACGTCTAACCTCGGGGTACACTTCAACTCAATTTCACACTTGCCGGCTGCTAGAATGTCCTAATTCAATTTACCCTGTTTAAGGAAGCAGAGACTCACTCTCCGGGGAGACTTTAGACAGCAGAGGGAGGAATGGCCTCGTCAGCTTTGGTCAATGGCACAGAGCTACATAGCTGGCTGAATAGATGTATCGCTTTAGGCTGGAGGTAGTGCACTTGAATAGGCAATGTGTTTCCTTGATTACTCACGTAGTACACGTGCATTAATCAATACACAGGATTATGTCTGAATCAGAAAATAATCAAAGGTAAGCCACATACCTAATGAACCCTAGTGTATTATGTATTGACATATGAAATTCACACACTCTGCCAACAGATGGTTAAGCGATAAAATGCATTGCAGTGATGACATCACCGGTTCAGTCACTTGGGGGCCTTTTTTAAATATTATTTGTATTATTTACATTTTCTACACTATGACAGTGTGGGGGGACAAGGTCCTACATGTGTCCTCAGAGGTGGTCCTGCCATATTTGGTGCCCTAGGCAAACTCATGACCACCTCCTAGGACCGCCACTGTCTGTCCAGTTTCTCTAAAAATTGCTTGTAATTTTTTTTTGCATTCCTTACTTTCATCAAGTGGCAAGACCAGAATGAAAACAAATATCCATATCAAGGTGTCCCTCTAGGAAACTAGTTTGGACTAAGACTTGAGTTATGTTTTTTAGCTTTTGTAAAGAATCATAATTAGTGCTCAAAATTAGAAAACAAATGGTCTTCTTATTAGAAAATGTTGTTTAGGTTTTGGTCTTGACGTTTGGAGCCAGTGGCCTCTAACACTCTGTACACGTTAGCCTGGATGTTTGTGCTTATTGAAGTATGATACACGTACTTTTGTTTGAAACACTTTCTATTAGCATTAGTGAAGGCTGGATTAATTTAGTCACAGAGCAGAATATTCAACTCTTAAATGAGCAAATAATAAAATACAGTACATAAGGTGAGGTTTCATTTTGAATAAACTAGATAGTGTAGAATATGTAAATCTATGTATTTCACAGTAATATACAACTTGTGGTTTGATCAGGCCATGTGAAACTGGTGTTAGGAGATCCAGTAGTATGCTTTAGAGCAATGCGTTGGGCACACCCCAGAACTGAAGTAAATGTTTCCATATGTAGCGCAAACATTTGGATTATCTTTACATAAAGATGCGCTATGATGTTCAATTCTTTGGACTGACTCAACTGAATTGGAATCAACCTTAACCTTGGGCGTCAGAGCAGCGCACTACAACGGAAATTACATTGCCCGGCACGGCTTACAATGTGAGGTTAACTAACCACCCAAGCATTCATATGCTCTTCCTGCCAGCAAGGCATTCGTCTAACTGGGAGCTGGTGGTGCGCTCCACTGACATTTCCCCAACTGACAGTGAGCCAAACCTGCATGTCACTGGCTGTTGATATCTCCTCTCCCTCCTTCAATCCCTTTGTGTGTGTGTCTTCTTCTTCAGTCTGAAGGGCAAGTGTTGGCAGAATGGTGGCAGGTTCTCAACTGTTCTCTCTCTTTGATAGAAAAGGGGTATCCATACAATGTAAGCACACACACACACACACACACACACGCGCACACACACATATATATACACTCCTACTGTCCAGTGTCTATAGGGAGTTTGTCCCCAGCTCTGTTGTCTGTTTGTTTGTTATCAGTCGAGAACAGGTAGAGAAAAATCCTCTTTACCCATAATAAAATAGAGTATTGGTTTCTGGATCTTGGATATACAGTATATTTAAGACTGGAACCAGGGCTTTGTTGGATTTTAGATCAATGTACATAAGAATGGAGCTAAGTTGGTGGCAGGGTATGCTTTATGGTTGCTGGCATATTTACTGTGAGCAATTTGTAATACTTAATAACAGTCAACACAGGGAAACATCACGCCAAGCAAGCAGGAAAACAAAATATAGGTCCAGCAACAATATTAAAACATGTTTTAATATTGTTGGAAGTTAAGAAATATCTATCTCATGGGATGTGATCACACAACAGCTATTAATTCACTACTCGCAGTGAATATCTACTGATACTGGACTTACTGTATGATCCAGTCTGGCTCCTGAACACAGGACCCATATTTAGTTTAGGCTGTATTTTGGTTGTGAGAGCTTGAGTTTTGAGTCGTGGCGTCTGAGCAAGAGGCTGGGTTTGTGATACTAAGGAAAATGAGCCTGGCTTGTGATACTTCGACTGACTGCCAACAACTACTAACACTGCCAACACTGACACTATGACAACACTGACACTATGACAACACTGACACTATGACAACACTGGCTGTACTGAAGCATTTTATCAAGTTTGTTCATTTTCAAGACCTGTCCACAAATCATATATGATATATATATTTATTTATTTATTTATTTATTTATTTATTGTCTTCCTATAGTGATAGTATTTTAAGTTATTCTGTCTTCATATTGGTTTGGTTGTACATAGAGCCAAATCATCACCCGTTCACCGAATGTCCTTTTCTACATTTTAATGCATCCCCATATGTGCAGGTCATTGTAATTCTCAACTAAAGGGGCTGGTACATCCATACAGCTCATCTATATTATACAGCATAATAGCCCCTTTTCCACTGGGAACAATGGCCCAAGAACTTAAGCCCAGGAACTCAAGCCTGGAACCCAAGTACCAGGGGCTTGAGTCCTTCTGGTGTTTCCATTGGTAGTAAACCCAGTTGTTGTAACCCAGCTGTAACCAGGACAACGGCATACAGTTTACAGAGCGTCATTAGCGTTATCAAAAACAATAACAAATGCAATGGAGCCCGTTGAAGCTATTGGCTTAACGTTACTTTTAGGTTTGATGATGCTTCGCTAGTGAATGGTTACAAAATGGTATGAGCTGTTTCTACATGAAAAATGGTTACAATGGTTACAGCACTAGGGCACAGCTATGGCCCTGACTGTTGGAGAGGGCTTGTAGCGGGGCTTGAGTTCCTGGCAAAGCCTTGTATAAGCCTAGCCCAGCACAGTGGAAAGGGTGCAGAAGCCCTGGAACTAAGGTCAAGCACTAGGTTTGGCCCACAGTGGAAAGGGGGCTAATGAATGCTCCGTAAGTTAAGTGAGTATGGTTTGACTTTATGACACTGAGGGCAGTTGAGCTCTCTCACCCTCATAATTCTTTGACTGTAGTTCAGTTACTCCAGTAAATCTATTTTTTGCTTGGATTAGCTTTCTACATCAGGCAGGAGCTCATCACACATCCGTTATTATTACACCGCTTTGAAACGTGAGATATGGCTCTCTGTGATTGTGTGCACCTGTTTAAGAGAGAGGCATAAGTGTATGCGTACGTGCACGTGCGTGCACACCTGTGCAATTGTGATGCCCGTGTGTGCGTATACGTGTGTGGGGCATGATGGATTTTCAATTTAATTTCCTAAACACACGCTCCTTCCACCTGGGCACCAGAAGAGATTGAGGTTTTACCGTTGGTTCTGAAATTGGGCCCATCCTACTGGACTCACAGTCCCATTTAAATGCATTAAAGCAGAGAGGAAGTGGCTCGTACATCAAGGGTTTTGACGTGTACCAGCGTGACAGCCCGAGGCTCCGGGGACGATTGGCGTTTGACATACCGGGATCTTGGGAACATCCATTAACAGCCGCTACACACATCCGCTAGCTAATGACGAGGTCAACCTCAAGATTATCGGACGGAGATGGAGTACCGTCACAGCTAACGATTTGTTTGATCATTAATGAGCAAACGTCATCCTTGTCCATTATTTCACCAAAAACGCGCGACGGGTGGCAATCGATCTTTATCGCTTGACAAGCACCTAAGACCTTGAATTAACCATCACCATCTCCTGTCATCGGTCCTGTCATGAAGGGGGTTTCAAGTTGATAAGTATGACGGGCTGTTAAGATGATGGGTTGACAGGCCCTGGTGTTAATGGTAGTAGGAAGTCATCTACCATACCCGGTCCCTGCTGCATATTGGCCATGAATATAGAATGTCAAAGGTGTTTGCTCAGCAGAGTGGGAGATGGGATCGGTAGGTGGCATCTGGCTGTGAAATTGAGTCAGGAATGCTGGCGGCCATGATTGTGCAGGGACGTTTGGGATGGGGAGCTAAAGTTAGAATAGATGAGGTGGGAATTTAGATGACACTGCTGACATAAATGTTAGCCTAACAGCTGTTGTAATTTTGGTAAGCACAAAAATGTTACTGACTAATCCCCACTTGATTGTATAGGAGCTACACCAGTTTATGGCTGTTTATGGCTGTTTTATACTTAATGCTTAATTTATGTTTAAGGCGGAACATATAAAATTTGTCACTTACCAATACCATGTTATTTGAGCAGATATAACTCTGAAATGTGTTAGTTAAAATGCAAACACTTGAAAGAAACTTGGCATAATGGCAAGTCTGCAAGTCACAATAGTTAACTTGAGCAGACAATCATGAAGGAAGGCCATTTTATATGCACTCTGAAAACGAGTGATATGCAGTGAAATAATAAAGGACCAAAAGACCAGTGATATAGCTCAGACTGGAAGCAAGGTGGCTGATTAAAAGAATGAATGATTGTGTGCCATCCTCAGAGAGAGAGAGAGAGAGAGAGAGAGAGAGAGAGGGGTGAGAGAGAGATGGAGAGAACAGTAGCTGCCGGTCTTCCTTGTATTGGAATTTGCCTTTAGGCTCTAATGTAGGGTTGCTCATTATAACACTACAAAACAGACACAGTATCTGGCAGAAACCTCACCATATTTTATTTTTTCTCCAATTCAACTGTTGCCAGATACGAGAAGTTAAGAAATGTCGAAGCGCCGTGAATGGCTGGTTTTGTGTGACTTCACACAAAAAGGGATCTGTGAATGGCTGGCATTGTTGCCACAGTGTTCAAGTTATATTGAATGAAAAGAATTCTATGAGACTTCATAAGAGGCTCTTAGAACTCTTACTGACATGCTCCTAACCTTGCACCTGTCGCTGGCTTAGAAAAACATGTAGAATAGCCTGGTTGTACTCCTGATACTGGTACGGGTATACGGGTACTGAAACACCATAAAAATACTTGACTTTTTATCAAGTATTCTGCTTATTCTAGTTAAAATCTTCAAAATTCCCACTACTTGCAAATGCACACTGGCTAACTCTAGTTTAGCTAGTACCCCTGCTGCTGTACCCCAGTATTAATCTTGTTCTCCTTCCCTATCCCTTAAACTACCTCTTACAATGTGTATCGAATACCAACACATTTAGTGCTATTTCTCCTCGGTCATAACAGTAACACAATCCCTTTGTCTGCCAGTCTTCAGAGCCAGATAAGCACCCTATATTTTTTGTACACCGTGCTGACCCAGGCGGCATGATGAGAGGGGGAAATTGTAGTCATTTTGTCTTTGGATCCTGGATTCATCACATGTCAGTGTCTTTTCCACTTCGATCCATTACTCTGTGTGGGCAAAGCTTCTTTTATATTCAACATCCCGAGACCAACGAAGAGAGCTCGGTTGATGTAACAGTTAGGTGAAACAACATAATAGTGGCTATTTGATCAGAGGCTTGCACACAATAGTTACATATCAGCTCTTTACAGTACACTCCCCTTGTCGTCATCTCGCGTTTGCTGTTGTGTTAGAATGGGAGGCAGAAAAAACATTTTGTAGCTTGCGCTCCATTATGTTGTGGCATTGCTTATCTGTTCCATAAGTCCCTGCTCCTTCACCGATAGCTGGAACATATATTGTGATATATTTCAATGATGATATGAAAACGCGAATATCAAGATATCGAAATAATTCTACGTGCTTTGTTTTTTTACATCATTTTACAACAAAATGACAAAAAAACAAAATCCACACTCAACATCCTCTCCCTTTCTCTCCTTTGCTCCAGTTCCCTGCAGGTCACGACTCCGCCCACTTGTAGCTCATGTGTTGTGTGTTGTTCCAAACATTTACTCATGATGTGGATAGTATAGAAAAAACAGAAACATGTCATCTTGTATTGAATATCACCATTGGCTGCAGAAATATTGTATATATCACTTTTCATCCATATCCAAGTTTTATATCTTTGGAATATGAAGCATGACTGCTGGATGGAGTGTCTGCAGGGAGAGGGGTGAGAGGTGGCCTGTACTGGCTCTGAAGGGGGCAGATTGACAAAATACAACAGACATGGATGGATTAGGAAAACTATTACACACTGGTTTCATGTATCTCTCTCTCTCTCTCTCTCTCTCTTGCAAGTGGTTGCTCTGTTAGCGACTGCCTCTCTCTCCATCTGCCTCGATAGCTCTCTCTCTCTCGCCCTGCCTCTCTCTCGCCCTATGTCCGTTTCTCTGTCCCTGCCCACTATGCCAGATGGCGAGTCTACCACCTCATGGCAGGGTTGTCTATGTATGTGTGTGTGAAAGGCAGAGAGAGAGAGAGAGAGAGAGAGAGAGGGGGAACAGAGTTAGTATGTGGGCCACCATAGCCAGCCTGAAACAGCCAGCCAGCCTGTTTCAGCAAATCTCAAGAAAACGTAGCAGAATTAATTAGGCATATCTGCTCATTATATAATTACATTTCCTGGTGTAACTTCCATTTGTATATTACAGTATGTAAATGGGAAGCTGGAGAGAGCCAAGTGTAGCCCATTCCTTTTTATAGCGCCTGATGGTGAACGCTGTAATTACGATGTTTAGATCGGAGATGACCACCTTGAGAATACTATTGAACTCCCCGCTTAGGCGCTTAAAATGGATGCACTATCTATTAACCTCAATGTCAAGCTTACTAGCCACATGTTTTATTAATTTTCACTAAGCTCTTACAAATACCACTTTCCACTCTTAACGGAAATGAATGGAAATTCACCAAAAACCAAGGGATATGTAATCAGAAGGGATCTACTTACTTGGGTCTACTTGAACTTCCTTATCTTCTCTCCTGTTTCCCACTCTCACTGTGGTATCTCCATGTCTGAGTTCGTCCCGTCCCCTCCCTTCACTGCTCCAACCTCGTCTGCTGAAACCAGCGCAGCCCAGAGGAGCCCCTCAAAATGTCTGCCGCCAATTAGCTTAAAAGCCCTTCAGGTCCATAATCTAGGCATGTTTGTACATGTAGCCGTCAGAGCCGCTCTTAGATTGTGTTTTTATTCCTTGAACAAGATTAGTCTCCAGCGTACTCTAAGACCTACCAGGCTGTCTATCAGAGAGGTACTGGGGTGTGTGTATCTATGAGTTTGTGTGTGTGTGTGTGTGTGTGTGTAACCACATCCTAGCATTATAGCATTATTTATCTTATCAAAGCAAAGCCCCTACATGACACTTTGTCTAAGAATAGCTTTAGTCGTGTCTAAGCTGTGCTAAGAGACACTTATTTGACAGGTCATTATTCTAAAAGAGAGATTCTTGATCCGATTTACTGCTGCCCCCATAATTGCAGATTCTACATTATAACACAATACCTACTGTATACGGGTTATTATACATAATGGCCTTTTAAGTAGAGCTGGCCTGACTGGTATAATGGAGTTGGAGAAGCAGGTAAATTTACTATCCTATATCCAAATCAAATCCGTGTTTTGAAATGTATCTTGGCCAGTAGCACTGCCGTCTCTCATGCTGGTAAGCACATGACTCACTGTTTGAGACTGCTCACTGATCAGAGAGCTGTAGTCCTTGATGATTATTTTTTCGATTAATCAATTGATTATTTTCTGATTAGTCGATAAATCCTTTGGTTAACTTACCAATAAATAATAACCATAACTTTACCTTCTAACTTCTACTTAACCATTGATCTTTCAGCCTTGTATTCAAGCATTTGCTCATAAAAATACTTATTTTACAAATAAAAAAAATAAAGTGCCAAGAATTAAAATGCATCTATCAGTAATACAAAAGTCCATTAGTCAAACATAAATTGAGCCCAACATAAAAAGTGCAAAAAAGATTTTAGGGCATGTATGAGTAATTGAAATGTTGATCAGTTCAAAACAGGCTGATAATCTAACAAAAAGAAAATCTGAATCAGCACTGATCTCATATTGAACTTTTCTCAATACTAAAGGGACAGCAAGAGTTCAATTAGCATTAAAGTGGAGGAATGTTAAGAGCCGTTTAGATGGGGTTAATGTTGCAGGGACAGACAATTATAACTTTCCCAGTATGACCAAGGTGGGAAACCTTGCTTCATGTTCCTTCCACCATTTGAGTGGGTTCTCATCCTTTGGCAGAGACGGTTCTCCAAAGTATATCAGTACCTCATCCCTCACCATTTCACTGGTATTATCATCGTCTTGAACATATCCTTTGTCGTCCTCACTGTATCTGAATCTGAGCCAAGCAAAATGTCCAGCAGAGACACTGGCCTCTCTGAAACTGGTGGTTTGGCACTTGCTGAGTCATCCTGTTCCACGCTGTGATGTTGCTGTGTTTCCTCTCTCTCCCTATTTTCTGCTTGCAGTGCAAGAGCTTGAACTTTGACTTGCACCTTTAGGGTTTCCTCTGCTGACAGGAACTTTAGTTTGTGAAATCTTGGGTCAAGGGCAGCTGCAATATTGCATACGTTTTGTGCATCATCTCTGAATGTGGTCTCCAGCTCCCATCTGGAAGTCATCTCCTGTGCTGCAGTAGCCTGGAAAGCCTTGACTTGCATGGCATGGTCTCAAATGATGTGCTCTGTGTGGACTTTCACCAGCAGAGGTAGAGCAGAAACATAAGCCTCTCCACTCAGGAAGACAGTGGCACACTCAAAGGGCTTTAGGACTTGTTCCAGTTTTTCAAGTAGGCTCCACTGATCACTTTTCAGATCCAGGAAGCGCTTCGCTCGCTGTGTGACTCCAGGGTCTGAAAGGGTTGCTGTCACGGGCCACCTCTGTTGCAGCAGGCGGCTGATCATGTAGAATGAACTGTTCCATCTTACAACATTAGCAGCATTGCTCGCTAACATTAGTGGCTCTTCAAGTGGCATTGTGGGCAGGCTATATGAAGTCAGCTCCCAGTCTTCATTAATAAAGTGATAAGTGAAACCTAAGTATGCCTCAGCGGTAATACTTTCCCATGCATCTGTGGTGAGAGCGATTTTTGTTTTGACCTCTCTGAGTGAAGCTTTCACTCTCTCAGGAGTCTCCTCATATTTCCTCTCCATCACCTTAGTGAAGTGGGCCCTGGAGGGAAGTGTGTACCCTGTGTAAAATGTGTTGACCATCACATGGAAGCCATGACCCTCCACAATAGAAAGGGGTCTCATATCCTTGACAATTATATTGAGAGTGCTATCAGAGAGTCCAGTGGACTCTGATAGCTTAACATCATGAAATACATGGCCCTCAGTTTCAGAAACAACAGCCACTGAGAGTGGAGCAGCGACAGATCCCTCATCTGTTACTGGGGGCAGGAGACAAGGTGAGCTTATGAAGTGGTTATTACAAGCAATAATTTGACATTGAGGTTAACACAATGTACCGTGTGTGTATGTGTTTGACACATATACACATATACATGACCCCAAATTGGCCCCAAAAAAAGACGCTTTTATGTCCCCACCAATGTCAAAACCAAACCTACACCCTTGGTTGAGTATGATTTACTTCAATGGTTAGTGTCGATTGTAATCGGAAATTTATTATTTATCTGCAAAAGGTCACTTATACCGACTTACAGCATAACGTTAATGGAAATTTACGTTGTTTCGTTATATAGGTCTATATGCGCATAAACAAAATGCTTACAACTTCCAAATGCGCTGGAAAGCGGCATTGCCATACCATTAGCATCTGCTCTAGGGAGTCTCCATTGAGTTCTTGTTTGAAACACAACAGATAAGGACGCAACGACGACGACTCCCAGACACTGGCTACCAACCAACAATCAAACAAAACTCACTGTAATAGTCCAAATACTTACACTGCTGTCTCGTCGTTTTGAGGTCGGAGAGCCCCAGGATGTTTTCTTTTGAGGTGCTGGTGCATAGCAGTTGTGCTGCTGTGGTCGGCCATTTCAGTTTTACATTGCATTCCACGACGCGTCGTTCCAGCCCTAAAGTCAATGACTTGGTGAATCACTGGGACATGCATTAAAGCTCTTTGTTTTACTTTCCTGTACTTTTCAGTCAAACAGATCTTCCCCTCAGGTGGTTGGTTTGTTACTGTAGTTCACCTCACCGACACTAGAGTGCCGGCTTTACTGATAGTACCTTTAAATCAAGCCTTAAATCCACTGTTGACAATCAAATGTCTTGTAGAGATAAGATAAGGTCAATGGTTCACCCAGAGAAGTTATGCAGGAGATCTTAGCAAACACATTTTCCCTACCGTTCACTTTGTCTTGTTTCAGATCCTGCACATTTAGGGAAGGGGTTAAACTAAGTTTGGATTTGATATTCATCTAAGCCATTCCGATTTCCATCCTCACTCAAGACAAGGCCAACCGATCGTAGATAATGCTTCATACATAATGTCCATACGCATGCAGACAAGGCCAAGTGATTGCTGATATTACTTCATTTGTTAAGTGGAGTGCCTGTTTCCTTTCCAGCAAGTGGCAGGCAAGGTTAAAACATCACTTCATCATGCCATCTATAATGGAAGTGTTTTGCATTTGGAGGATTTGCAGGAGCTTCTAGCACTGGTAGGTGGGAAGAGAAATGGAACAGGTAGAAGTATCCATCATGAACATAGCTGGCTGTTGCCAGCACAGCAGCCTTGCCAGCCTGACTGCATCCTGCCACTACACATTAATAGAAAAACACACACATGCCCTTACATGCAGGCAGACATTTCGAGTCTAACAAGTAGTCTCCACCGATTCTGTTTTTAGTCAAGATTTTTTTACATGCAAGAAACACTCTCGTGGTTATCAATGCAGCTACATGTACACGCATGTCTCAGCTCCGTGGAATGTGCTGCTTCTGTTTACACTTCAGGTCTATTTTCTCGCCTTTCAGGCGCGTCTCAAGAGCTTTTCAGGGCAGTGAATGGACCATATTTCCAAGTATTTTTCTGCTTATTGGCTATAGTCAATCTAGTCATTTTTTATTTATTTTTCTTATCTTTCATTTTCTTCTCTATTCTTCAGTTGATTGTACTGTGTAACAACGCTTTCTTCTGCTACGTCGCTTCGCGATGCATGGCCGGTGTGGACAGGAAGCAGGATGCGCGCGTCTTGATAACGCTCGCTGGCGCGTGCACACGCACCTCCTGTAGCCGTCCACCGCTGTCTGGTGGCGCGGGTGTCGCTCTGTCAGTCAGCATGAAGGGCAGACTTGGGCGCGGTGGGATCAATCATTCTCCAGGACACACTGGCAGTGTAAACCTTTGATAAAGAGTGTCGTTCACGGCAAAACCCCCGTCAAGGA